>JACXGI010002115.1:40458-78674 GCA_016801175.1 Esox masquinongy | reverse complement strand
CTATGGGGTATTGTGAAGAGGAAGATGCGATACGCCAGACCCAACAATGCAGAAGAGCTGAAGGCCACTATCAGAGCAACCTGGGCTCTCATAACACCTGAGCAGTGCCACAGACTGATCGACTCCATGCCACGCCGCATTGCTGCAGTAATTCAGGCAAATGGAGCCCCAACTAAGTATTGAGTGCTGTACATGCTCAGACTTTTCATGTTCATACTTTTCTGTTGGCCAACATTTCTAAAAATCCTTTTTTAGTATTAGTCTTAAGTAATATTTTAATTTTCTGAGATACTGAATTTGGGATTTTCATTAGTTGTCAGTTACAATCATCACACTTAAAAGAAATAAACATTTGAAATATATCAGTCTGTGTGTAATGAATGAAAATAATATACAAGTTTCACTTTTTGAATGGAATTACTGAAATAAATCAACTTTTTGATGATATTCTAATTTTATGACCAGCACCTGTATGTCCAGATCCTCTTATCCTAGCCTCCAAGGGAAGAAGGTCCCACCATTGAGAGGGTGTTTTGACTGTGTGGATCAGGAACTGCCCTGAAGGGATGGGTTGGCCAAGAGCCCAGAGGTGGCTGAATGAAGATCCTGGGTAGGGATGTAAGGTTTGAGCATTGCCTGAAAGTACGGAGGAGAAGCTCCCCTTGTTGTTCCGTAGGCAATAATCACAGTCTTGAAGTGGTTTGGAGCTTCGACTGGATGCCAGTGTAGGGTGCGAATGAGCTGGGTGACATGGGAGAACTTGGGAAGGTTGAACACCAGGCGGGTCGCCAATGTTCTTTGCACTTTGGGAGGAGGACACTGTGCTGTTGGCAACCATGATGGACATGTCCTGGAGTGGACAGGTCTTCCCACAAAGGAAGAGCAGCTCAGTTTTGTCTGAGTTGAAGTTTTGTCTGAGCTTGAGGTGGTGGGCCGATATCCGAACAGCGATTTCGGCCAGGCATGCAGCGATGCATGTTGTGACCTAGGTGTTGGAAGGGGTTGGGAGGGGGTTGGAGGAAAAAAAGCTGTGTCATCTGCATAGCACTGATAGGATGGACCATGTGAGGATATGACAGATCCAAGAGACTTGTTGTATAGAGAGAGGTGGAACACCAGTAGTAAGAGGCTGTGAGGTAGACACCGATCCTCTCCATGTCACCTGGTAGGAGCAGCCTGCCAGGTAGGAAGAAATCCAAGAGTTAGCAGAGCCTGAGATCACACAAGCATTGCAATATTTCAATACATTTTAAGCGATTTCTACAAGATGGGATGTGTGAAAACACTTCTAATAGGTAGAAGGAAAGACCGATTAATGGGTAGATTTGGAGAGTAGAGCGAATAGATTAATAGAAAAATATGGAATAGTGTCTAGTCTGTCTCATCCCCTTTACAGGGGCCATGCTAATCTGTCCCATTCTTCTGCAGGGGCCATGTTAATCTGTCTAATCCTCTACTACAGACCATGTTAATCTTTGTCTTTCTCCTGTAGGGACCATGTTAATCTGTCTCCTTTTCCACTACAGGCCATGTAAATCTGTCTCATCCTCCACTACAGGCCATGTTAATCTGTTTTATCCTCCACTACAGGCCATGTTAATCTTTGTCTTTCTCCTGCAGGGGCCATGTTAATCTGTCCGATCCTCCTGTAGGGCCAATGCTACATGTTCCACCAGAGGGCTTATTTCGAGTCTTTTTAAATAAGTCTTTACCAGCTTTGCACATCAGGCCACAGCAATATTTGCCCATTCTTCTATGCAAAATTGCTTAAGCTTCTAATTGGATGGGGGCATTTGCTGAACTCTTTCTACATATTTTCCATTGGTTTGAGGTCTGACCTTTGACTTGGCAAATGCAAGACATTGACCTTTTTTAAGCCACTCCAATTTGTCTTTGCCTATATGTTTTGGGTCATTGTCCTGCTAGCAGATGAATGTTGTCCTGGGTCTCTTGCAAACTTGAGGTTCTCTTTCAGGATTTCTCTGTATCCATTTTACTCTCATTTTCACAGGTTTTCACAGGCCCTGATGCAAAGAAGCATCCCCATAGCATGATGCTGCCAGCACCATGCTTCACGGTGCGGTTGGGGTTGTCCGAATGTACGGTGTTAGGCTTGCACCAAACATAGTGTTTAACGTTAAGGCCAAAAAGCTCTATTTTGCTATTATCAGACTATGCAATATTCTTCCACTTGGTCTCAGAGTCTCCCACATGCCTTCTGGCAAACTCTAGCCAAGATTTGATGTGAGATTTTTTTTTTTGCCACTCAAAGGTCACTTTTCTGAAGCCTTTGGGCTGTTGTTGCAGTATGAATAGTTTTATCCCAGCTCAGCCGTAGAAACTTGTAACTCCTTGTCATTGCCTCCCTGACTAGTGACCTTGCCTGGATACTCGGTCTTTGAAGATGGACAGACTTACAGTTATGCCATATCCTCTTCATTTCCTAATAACGGACTGGACTGTACTCCAGAGGATATTCAATACTTTGATATAAATGTTCTATATATATCAAGAACCTCTGATTGTTGCTTTGGAAGAACCTTATTCCGGATTTGCTTTGAATGTTCCTTCTTCATGATGTAGTTATTGTTAGGAATTTTACTAACCTTGATTTCACACAGGTGGACTCTATTCAACTAATTATGTGACACTATTGGTTACACCACAGCTCACTCAGATCCGCCATAGCAAAAAAGGTTAATACTTATGCAATCATTTTTTTATATCTTTAATAAATATAGAACAATTTGCAGATTTTTTCACACTGACATTATGGACATTTGTGTGTTGATCAATGCAAACTCCTAATAAATCAATTTTAATTTAATGTTGTCACGCAATAAATGTGGAACTGAATACTTTTGACAGCCACTGTACTTTCACTTTTACTGAATTTGCTGCTGATCTTACTCAGTCTGTAAAATGGGAGAAATTATGGTTAAGTGCCTTGCTCAAGGGCACACCAACAGATCACATTGTCTGCTCAGGGATTTAAACCTGCAACCTTTTGGTTAATGGCCTAATGTTAGGGCTGTAAAATTACATATGCCATGCCGGGGGCTCTTTACAGTACATGAACCTGAATAGATGAAGAGGGGGTTTCGACACCTGAGGTGCTCAAGCCAATTTAGGAAAGTCCATCTTCTAAATATTTCAGCAAACATGTAGTACCCAGAATATATGATTGTAAAATAATGTTTGTGCCATGTTTAATGGACTTTCTTTTATTTTAGATTGTGCTGTCATCAAGAGAAATATTTTTCGAACCGTGACCCACAGACTCCAATACATAGAGCACAGTGGCAACCCTACCAACCACTATAACCACTGGGATTTCGGGCACCATGCCTCTAATGTACAATTTCATGTCAGCACTGCCTAGTATCAACACTCTCCTTCCTTAACATAAAAGTAACTGTGGTAAATAAAAATATCAGGGATACGAAATGAGTATGCAACAAAAACACTGTAAAACGTACGTGTGAGAGGGTGACATGCAAAAGAAAAGCGTCAACATGAGGATGACATGCAAAAGAAAAGCGTCAACATGTGTGAAATGTCTTCTTGTCTCTCCTTTCGTCTCTCTCTGTGTGTCTCTTGTCATGCTCGTATTCTCTCCTCTCTCTTAGGTCGAGCCACCTATTCAGATAAGCTGTTTAAGTTCCGTAATGGGCGCTTTGAAGACCTTTTAAATGACGACATTAATGAACACCGTGATGTAGCCAACCGCATGGCTGGACGATCGGTAGCCTGTGTGGACAGAAAGGTACAGGATCTCTAAAAACAGGACACACATGCATACTGACACACTGTACACATACAGGAGAAAATGCACAGTCTGATGAACAGTCACACGCACACGCTGTGGAACTCACTGTACATAGGTGTCTCTCATCCCAAGATATCACAGTCTGATTTGACAGTATTAGTCTTAATATTGCCATGTTGATTTTGACTGTTCAGTTTATGGCATTAAGTAGACTGATTACGCGGCAGCCTCCAGGCTCTGGGATTGTGGATTTCACACCTAGTTTTCTTTTAGTTATTTGTTTTGTCCCATGTGGTCAGTTTTGAAGAAACTTGCCGAGCACCCGGACAGAAGTCTCATATTGCAGTCTAGATTTTTTCGATGTCCACACTCTCCGAACAGATCTGTCTTTGTAAGTCGGTTTCTGTGTTTTACACCCCATTACTAGCCGGGAGTCTGGCGTGAACGTCCAATAACTCAGCCTGTGTTTATTGTCTCTGCTGCCAGGCCCTGCTTGGCTGTGTTGGTGTGACTGTGTCTAGTCATAAGTCATTGTGGCTCTTTGTCCCTCCCTCTCAGTGTGTTATGACAGTTCATTAGAAGGGAGATGTGCAGCTCTGTCTCCTCTCATGCCCACTGCACCACTGTAATTACAAAACAATGGCCTCATTTGTTCTACAGACAGACATGTAAGGGTAGCAATGATAGCTGTACACCGCACGTTTGCACACACACACGCACGCAGGCACGTGCGCTTACATTCCTCGTTAACCAGTGAGGCACAGTCTCGATGGTATTAAAATAGATTTTCACATGGGAGAGGGCCAAACCCAGAAAAGATATCTCTTTTTAATACGACTACCTTCAGAATGGCCCAAACTCAATCTCCGTGCGTGCTTGTGTGCATGTGTTTATTCCTGGAGATGGATGGGATAAAAAAAACATTCTAAAATCCTCCTCTCCTATACTTTCTGGGATGACCTTGTTATTCTCCCATCCATGGCCCCGTTAACGGCAGTCATTGATGAGCAGGGTGTGAGTCCCACTCATATAATGGAGCTTTCTCATCAGTATACTGTATTATGATACATAATACATAAATGATAGCTTTGCGGGAACAGCAACACAAGGTTAGAAAGGCCTCTGGCTCTGGTGTTTTATCATTGTTAGGAAACTCAGTTGATCAATCAGACGTCAAGCTGAAATCACTCGCGACCACAACGCTTCCTGATGAAAGGGAGTGGGGACGACACAGAAAAGAAACGTTGTAGTGTACTTGCACTCATCTATGGGTATGTGTTCCCTTGGGGTACCTGGCTGTCCGCTAGTGGAAATTGGCAACACTCAAAAGAAGATAGTCTATGCGTTAGCCGGAGTGATTGAAGGTGCAGTTATCCAAGAAAGGTTGAGAACCACTGGTGTAATGCGCTGTCCGGGGGAAACTAATCAGTTAGTCCATCGATCATTCGACAAACTGAACGATCAAAGGTTTTGACGCACTTCAGAGTGAGTGGAAGAATATTTCTGAAAGGACAGGGGTCACGTGTGATGTAAAGTATTCGCTCAAGGAAAATCAGTCAATCAACTAATCAATCAATCAATCAATCAAACTTTAAGATCATATCAAAGGATAGGGTGGGAAAAAGCGGGGGATGAATAAAAAGATGAATGTGTTTGGTCTTATTTACCCTATACAGGCCTCTACCACTCACTCTGAGATACAATTACTCAGTGAGATCACTGCATCTTTCTTAGTGTGTGTTTGTGTGTGTGTGGGGGGGTGCGTCCATACCTGTGGAGGGTTGTATATTAGTCCCCTTTTGGAGGGTAGTGACATCATTTTTCTTTTCCAAACTGATGAAAGGTAGCTATTGATTAAAGTGATATATGACACTGTCACATTTACACAATGACTGCTGACTGACAGAAAATGAGCTTTTGGGTAAAGAGCTATTTGATATCGTGACACTTTCAGCTCTGAATGTGTCACTTGAATAATGACATTTGTTTTATGGACATTTGGTCCAATCCACATGTCAAAGTTAATTTGTAGACTCCGGGTAATTGTTTCCCTGGGTCAAATAAAGTCACAATGCAAGAGTCACATACGAACACACACACACACACACACACACACACACACACACACACACACACAAAATCAGTCAAATACTTTTCATTATAACATAATCTGGAATGACAGGTGACAACAGAGCTTGAGTGACGCAGCACTAAACCACAGACAAACACCATTAACTAATGTATGGCCTTGAAGCCTTCAGCCCTTCCTGTTTCCTGGGTGGGTTTCTGTGTATTGTTTACTGTGTGTGCATTGAGTGGGCGTGTTGAGTATGCGTTGTGTGTGTGTGTGTGTGTGTGTGTGTGTGTGTGTGTGTGTGTGTCATCTGAGATGGCCGTGCTGAGAGACTGAGCTGTGACGACTTGATGCTGGGAGGTACATTTCTTACGGTCCTTTTGCCTGTGGTCCTCTGTGTCTGCATGTATGTTTGTGTGTGTGTGTGAGGGCGAGTGGGTAGTTAACTCATTGGAATGGTAGTGAGTAAGTCTATTAAGTTGGTTCCGTAGGTGCCTCTGTGTCTGCAGGGACCCTAACTGATAATGGAGTGTGAAATTAACCTCCAAAGGGATAAAGAGAAAGAGGGATGGGGGAGAAAATGAAGGTGGTAGAAAGTGAAGGAGCAAGGAGACAGAATGAAGGGGGGAGAGAAGGAGTATTAGAGGGAAAAAAGGAACAAATAACGAGGAGAGAAGGAATGAGAGGAGAAAAAAGTGATGGGAGGAGAGAAAAGAGGAGAGGCAAGAAGGGAGACTACTACGGTAGTGAGGAGAAGAGGGGATGAGTTAGTGGACATCTGGCTTTGTGACAGAGGGCCAAGCCTGTTGTACCGTGTGATGTTGAACATGTCCGTCTTTCCTTATGGAACTGGTTGTAATGCCATTGAAGTTGTTTGTTCACATCTCTAACCAAAGTGCCATCCAAATAACACCTTCAATTTCCTACACACTGTTGCTGTCTTTGCAAATGCTGTCCTGTTCAGATGTGGTTCTTTTGCCATCCATACAACCAACTTCACCAGTAGTGACTCTGAGTCCACGTCTTGTCTCCAGGGTACAGGTCGTTATGCCATCTACATAGCTAACTACGCCAGTGGTAATGTGGCACCCCATGCCCTGATAGAGATGGACGAAGCTGCCAGTGACCACTCCAAAGGGGTCATCGCCCTTTCCAATGTGGCGGAACAGGCTGGAGTCAACAAGTTCACAGGTAGAACTGTGTGCGCGTGTGCGTACGTGCGTGTGTGTGTTTTCTTGCATGTGAGTGTGTTTGTGGTTTCTTTGTTGTGTGTGTGACCTGCTATGTTCTTTGGCCCAAGCTTGATTTACAGAGCAAACTGATGTCTCTCTGAAATATAGAGCTCTTTATTACAGACACCTCTAATAGAGAGAGAGAGAGTTATAGAGAGAGAATAAAAGTGATTAGGAAAAGAAGGGAGGAGAGCAAAAAGGTAAAATAGGGAGAGAGTGGAGTGAGAGAGTGGGTGAGAGAGGGAGTGTGATAGAGGCAGAGTGTGAGTAGGAGTTGGCCAAGTCTTTTGGCCTTGTCAGCTGTTTACTTCAGTCAAAGTCATGGAGTAACTGGGTGTAGGAGAGGAGAGGAAGGGACGGGAAGAGAGGGGGAGGAAAGGAGGGGAAAGGATGGGAGGAGAGGGGGAGGAGAGGAGGGGAAAGGACGGGAAGAGAGGGGGGAAGGAGAGGAGTGGCACCCATCACTCTGGACAGGCTCAATGGGTCACAGATGACTCAGATTACATTACTCACTGCTTAGCACAACTCCCCACAGACATACAGCAGCCCTATGTTCCTGTCTACTCCTGTATGAGTGAGTGTGTGCCTTACTTTTCTCTTCTGTCTGTTCTCTACCACCTCTTTGCGGGGAATAGAACGGACACGTGTCAAACCACCGCTTCCCCTCGAGCCTTAGGTGCTTGTGTGGATCTGAGAAGATTGGATAGGCGTGAGTAATATGCGGTAGCGCTGTCTATTCCTTTGATACGCTAGGTTCAAAATGTCACCAATTTGCATAAACCTATCTAAACTTATCAGGTCTTCAGAATTGCCTTGGGGAACAGGGCTATGGGTTGAAGTTAGCAGTTAAGTAACCAGAATAATTCAGGTTTTCTGTTGATGGGGCTACACACAGGTCACTGCCGCGGCATGGAAGTTACTGCGAAGTAGAAATGTGGGGTTTCTGCTGTCACTTTTTCATCGTGATCTGGATGACTTCACCTAATGCTTGTTCATCACACAAGTCGGGTGACACACAGCCAGCGAGGTATTTTAGACAAAACGTGAGACTGAGGGCCTTGTTTATCCGGAAAAAATTAAGATCCAAAAAAGTTGAAAAGGAAAGTTTTGAGTGAGGAACAGAAGCGTTCAATTTGCAGTGGTCTCTTAATTTTAACCCCTCTGTTCCTCACTCAAAACCTTCCTTTTTGACTTCTTTGGAAAGGAAAGAAAAAGGTGCAGTGGTCTCTTAATTTTTTCTGGAGCTGTGTTATGACGAGACAGAGACTGTGGTGTTTGCCAGAACTAGAGAGTTTGAGGTCTGTTCAGTCCCGTGGTGACTAGAAAACGGAGTCGCCCTGTAGACAGACATCTTTGGACTAAGCAACATTGGCATCTTGTTAGGATAAGAATAGTTTCTACAGTCAAATCACAATGAATAAGGGGAATTGTGAATGTATTGTATACATGTTTCTGTTTGTGTATTTTTGTATGTGTTCCTTCATGTGTGTATGACTGGATTTTTTTCATGCTTGTGTAAGGGTGTGTGTGGTCATTCCTGGTGATGTTTTGGCAGTTGGCAATGCGCTGTCTCTCAGTGAGGTCTGTGTCAGCAGAAAGCCTTATGTCCTGTTCAGGGGAAATGGCCTGGAAAGGCAGTAATGATCTCTCTGATCGCTTTTCTGATGGAGCCTGTTCTTTTCTTTCTATCTGCCTTTCTCTCTATCTCACTTTCTCCTGCCCTCCTTTCCATTTTCTCCCTCTTTCTCTCCATCTCTCCTTTATGCTCTTCTGTGTTGATTTCAACCTATCTAACTCCACTCTTCAATCCTTTGAATTGATTTAAATCTCTTCATGTAACTTTTTTGCTGTCTCTCTCCCCCTCTTTCCAGGAGGTCATGGGGTGGTAGGGCACTTAGTGAGCAACACTCCCTTCTCTTTCCTTATCTCTCCCTCTAGTAGGACCTATAGTGGCAGTGAGTCGTAAGTCATAATGTGAGATGTCTTATCTCTCCTAACCCCAAATTCTCTCTCTCTACTCCTTTTTTTTTATATCGCTCTCTCCCTCGCCTCTATTCTCTCGTCTCTGTCCTCATTTCTCTCCTCCTTTCTCTCCTCTTTTCTCCTTTCTCTCCTCTTCTCTCTCCTTTCCTCCCTCTACTGTCTCTCCTCTCTTCTCACTTTTCTCTCTCCCTTCTTTTTCATCCTCTGCCATGTAGCTTTCCGGTTCCAGTGGGGTATATAACTAGGCAACATGCAGCAGGCCCGCCAATAGGGGGGGACAAACGGGTCTGCTGCAGAACTGACATTGGGTTGACATTAAAGGGCCCATCTAAGATTATCTCGTCCTGGGCCCAGGCAAGACTGTCAGCTGGCCTGACATGCAGGCTAAATGCATTGTCTTCCATTGTCTGAAATTAAAAGTGACTGGTTGTTGACCTTTATAAATCAGGTAGGTACAAAATAAATAGATAAATACCCAATGGCAATAATGTCCAAAACCAGTCAGACAGTGGTAAATCTACCTGTTACCTGATGCAAGGGCTTCACACTCTCTAAGAGACCATACTTGGTTACACCTTTGGCTCACCAAGTCTCCAAATGTACCATTAGACACCACCTCCATGCCATCAGTTTATTTTTAAGGGCAGCCAGAAAACAATATGTAAGCTTCTAGAGTTTGCAAAAGCCTTTCTCTGTGCGTGTGTGTGTGTGTGTGTGTGTGTGTGGTTAGTTTAGTTGAAGGGTTGAGCAGTCTTATGGCCTGGATGCTCTAATACAGTCCCCATCTGTCCAATAGCAAGCAAATTAACAGCATGTAGCAGGGGTGTGTGGGGTCTGTGATGACTGTGTGAATGCAAAGGAACTTTAAACTGCTGACACTGTCTACTGTAGCTCCATTTCTGTAGATTGAGGCTTCTTCCCACCTCTATATTATAAAGTTATAAATTATCTCCTTAGTTTTGCTAATGTTGAGGGGGAGGTTGTTGTTCTGTGCTGCCAGTTGGCTTACATTTCCAATATGAACCATGCTATTATTTCCAGAGCAAGTAGTTATGTGAAAAATGTTGTACACCCCCTGGAAAGTTGTTTTTTTTGGTATGTATTTAGACACATGCACCAACATAGGTGCAAATTATTAGAAAATCATTAGAGAGTATCTTGGGAGGATCCAGCCGTCCATGAAGATTAGACACTTCGTCTGGTTTAGTCTTCACCATGTGGGTGTGTGGTAACACATCATTCCAAGACCTATCTAAGGCCCTCAGAAGAAAGATCATGGATGCCTTTGATACACACGCAAAGCTACAACAGAATGGCTCAAAATGAAGAAATAGATGATTATGGAATGGCCGAGTCATAGACCAGATCTCAATCCAGTTGAATCCCTGGACGAGCCATGCATGGAACAAAAAAGTCCACGAACATGACACATTGAAGCAATACTGTACAGAACAGTGGCCAAAAATTCCTCCCAGTCAATGTAAGAGACTGATGGACAGTTACAATAAACGGCCTCATAGTTATTTTAGCCAAATTTCACAACACCAGCTGTTAAAGCTAGGGTTATACTTATTTTTTTCTCACTTTGAAAATGCATTTCTATAGATTAATGATGAATACATGATTGCAAGTGTGATCTTGTTGTGTCATTTGTTAAATTAGGTTACCTTTATCTATCTAGCGTTGAAGTGAAGACACGTCCGTATGTCCAAATATGTAGACAAAAAAGACAACTTTCCTTTTCATATGACTGTATTTATTCATAGTTTTTGACCTTGCCACATGTGGGACTCAGTGCACAACCCTCAGTGCACAACCCTAGCGTTGCAAGTGTCCTGCACTACGAATTGAACTACACGTGACCCTGAGTTGTCAGACGCTGATTTCGGTTTAGGCCTGTATTTCCTTCTGCAATGAATTTTCAGGGGGTCACACCTGCTGGCTTTTAGTGCTGCATGCCACAGGGTTGTTGGGGCCCATTCTGTTCGTGTTACATGCTACAGCACAGGCTTTGATCATCAGGATGTTTGACGTGTTTTTCCGTTCATGCATGGGGTCTGATAACTTACCGTATACGCATACATACAAAAACACACACTAATAAATGACATTTTAAAAAATGGTTAACATTAAGAATGGGATTTAATGAACAAAACTGAAAAAGTACTAATATTCAGTGCACTCCCTTTTCCCCCTCTCTCTTTCCTCTCTTTCCTCTCTCTCTTTCCTCTCTTTCCTCTCTCTCTTTCCTCTCTTTCCTCTCTCTCTTTCCTCTCTTTCCTCTCTTTCCTCTCTTTCCTCTCTTTCCTCTCTCTCTTTCCTCTTTCCCTTTCCTCTTTCCCTCACCCTATCCAGGGGGTCGTGGTGTTGTAGTAGGTCCCATCATCAACCAGTACCTCTCCGACGTGTTTTGCGACAACGAGTATGGACCCAACTTCCTGTTTCGAAACAACGGTGACGGAACTTTCACAGACGTGGCTCAGGCGGCAGGTGAGAGAGGCGGGAAGCTCAGAAACCGTTTTGAGTCACTCCTATTCCTCCGTCGCCGCGCCAGACCGTGAGACCTTAACCTGACCGGTCCCACTGCGTTCCAGGTCTGGAGGACCCGATGCAGCATGGTAGAGGGGTGACTCTGGCTGACTTCAACAGAGATGGAAAGATGGACATAGTCTATGGGAACTGGAACGGGCCCCATCGACTTTACCTACAGCTAGGAAACAGCCGTAAGCACAGATTTAAGGTATGAAACCAGAGATGTACATTTTATGACCGTTTCACATGTTTTTATTCACTTGTTTAAGAGGTTATTTCTTTGTTTCGTTTCATTACTTTGCCTTTGTCGCTTAATTAGCATTAGTTGCATGGAATAGTAAGGATAGGTGTAATTAATGGTACGCACGTGCGCACACACACACACACACACACACACACACACACACTCATCCGTTCATCACCAAACAACCCGCTGGAACATCATTGCAATCAACTCAACCTACAATCCAGAAGCGCTGAGTAAAGTTTATAGAACAACAATCAATTGAAACGCATGCCAAAACAGTTTTTGTTTAAAAGCGTCTATATGGCTTATGTGGACGTTGCTTAAGAAAGCCATAACACCTTGTTTTCACATCCAGCATAAACCATTTTTGGTTACAGGTGAAATCCTTTTAGGAAAAGTTCCAGGATCCAAAAACCGTTATTAAATGGGTTTTCCTATGAGTACCTCCAAATAACCATTTTGGGTTCTAGATGGCACCTTTAATTCTAAGAATGTATAATAGACAGGTACCAACACAGGGTCAGAGTTATACAGAG
Source organism: Esox masquinongy (assembly GCA_016801175.1). Lineage (NCBI taxonomy): Eukaryota > Metazoa > Chordata > Actinopteri > Esociformes > Esocidae > Esox > Esox masquinongy. Next base: position 66,301 of record JACXGI010002115.1, on the reverse strand, counting down.
GTTTAAGCACAGTCATCAACTTGCACCCCACTGTTTCTTCTATTGAGCTGTGCATTGATCTTAGGTAATCTACAGCTACTGTGCTTAATGATTCCAGTATACAGCAGATTCCTCTGACACACACAGACACACACAACACACACAACACACAGACACATACTGCAGCAGATGCTCTGTTTCTGGTGAAAATCAATGGCTACTCCTGTCAGACTAGAACAAAGCCCAGCTATATACATTCTGAACCTCGGGTCTATCAGTGTCTATTTATGGTCTTTAAATTTACCTGATCAATACAGTTCAAACTGGGATTGAGTCAAATTTAAATACTGTTGGCTGGTGATTTAACTCAAGCTAAAAGTCAAATAGCCAATTCAGTTTGGGTGTGGGTGAGCGCGTGCATGCGCACATGTCCTCAGCCGCTAGGGGGACGCAAATATGTTCTACACCAGGTACAATTTTGAATGTGGTTGTGCATCAGTAGTATTTCTCTTGTCAGCCACTGACATTCAGTTAATTAGCCATGACAGCTATTTGAACTGTTGTCCATATACTGTCGGGTCATGGCTGAACTGCCATCTCCAGAGGCCCCACAATGATTTTGTCATGATTTTTGCAATGATTACTCCTACTCAGATCATATTGTTTTCTCATCTCAGGCCTATGGAGGAAATGAATGGACTTGCATAAACTTTGGAAACTTTCTGTGTTGTCCATGCCACATGGCTAACATGTTTAAATATGAGTTTGCTTTTTAACTGGATTATATTCTCTACACCTCAGTGCAGTGCAGTGCAGTGCGTGTGCGCGTGCGCGTGTGTGTGTGTGTGTGTTGTCAGTGATGGAGCTCTTCCAGTGAGGCCAACAACACACCTTAACCCATTGTTTGACCTCCATAAACTCTGTGTGAGCTGACGTTTATCTATCTGTTAAAAGATCCCACTCCACATTTAGACATAGATCACTGGGTTGCCACACACTAAAACTCACCACCGTGACGTGTGTCTGTAACATACACACACATACGTACACACGCTTTGGCGTCGGTAATGAAGTTGTTCTGTCCCTCCAGCGAGCTGCTGATTAAAAGAAGCTGAAACAGCTTGGCTGGTCAGTTGGTGGACAAGGGCAGGAGGGAGAAGTGCCGATTAGGACTGTTTGTGTTTTAATTAAGAATCTATAACTGTGGTGACCAGACACACACACAAACAAAAGCCTGATCTAAGCAGATAAATGTCTAATTTAAGAGGTTTTCCAGGTGGATAAAAGGCCTATTCATGAATTTAAAACTGTCCACTTGCAGAACTGATGAGGGATACTACAATGAAATAAACTACCAGTTTATTGCGGAGTTGTTGCCAGGGGGACGGTGGACGGTCGTTTAGGCCACTGACTGATTTCAACATTTGTGAAATGGAATGCATGTAGAAACAGCCTTACCCAAACCTCATACCTTACCATAACCACAATAACAGACCTCATACCTTACCATAACCACCATGACAAACCTCATACCTTACCATTACCACAATAACAGACCTCATACCTTACCATAACCACCATGACAAACCTCATACCTTACCATACCCACAATAACAGACCTCATACCTTACCATAACCACCATGACAAACCTCATACCTTACCATTACCACAATAACAGACCTCATACTTTACCATAACCATCATGACAAACCTCATACCTTACCATAACCACCATGACAAACCTTACTATTTGCCTTGGTACTTCTCCCTTCCCATCCCTGTTCAGAGGCCTGGCTAATCTCCCTTGTGTCAATCATAACCATCACTGTTCAGAGGCTATTCCAGTGGAGACATGCTCCACGAACACAGGAGCGCACACATTCCCACACTCATCTAAGCAGTATGTCTCTCAGCTCCAAGGGCCACCACCAGGCATACAGAAGGCCTGATGAGGTGATCTTGCTATGAAACAATGTCCGGGGGTTCAATGAACTACCATGTTGACTGAGACTGTACTAATTAGAGAAATCTTCAGTTCCCTTACTGCCCTGTTTCTCATCTGCTCATCCTGCGTTTTCTCATCCTCACCTCTCCCTCCTTCCTCCCCTCTGCACTCTTTGTCCTCACTTGGCCATCCACTCTCCTTCACCTGAAGAGTAGAAGGTCACTCCCCCCTCCCCATTCCCTCCCTCCCACCCCCCTCCCCTTAGGCTTTATGATGCATATAATGATATAAAGGGAGTAAATACTGGAGAGGAGAGAGGCAGAATGTAGAGGATAGAGAAAGACAGAGAGAGAGAGACAGAGAGACAAAAAGGGAGAAAGATAGAGAATGTAAGTATGGAATAATGGGGTGGGGGGGGCTTAGAGAGACAGAAAGATAGAGACAGGCACATAAGCAGGCAGGCAGTTGAGGGGGACCATAACTCTTCCACAGCTTCTCACTGCCTGACTGAAGGTCTGTTACCCATGCAAAACTCTCTCTGCCTGGACAATGGTACAATTGTTTAGACTGCAGTGTCCTTAAAAAGCCTCTCAAATCCCTTGGCGAGCTACGTTTTCTGAATTTTATTTGAGCCCAGCACTAAATAGTCGGCTAACCCACTAATCAACCCACCCCCCCCCCCCCCCCCCCCCCCCGCTGCGATTTAGTAGAGCCGTTCAGTTGGGTTGAGCCTCCCTAGTGAATGGTGCTGCTGACCGAAAGAATGTGCAGGGTTTGGTTAAAGCTCAGCATTACAACAGCTTAGTGAGCAGACCAATTACACGTGGGTTGGCTCATGCGTTCTCACAGTAACAACAGCAGTCATATTTCATTTCAATCGTATCCAGTTGAGAATTGGTTTTGCCATTTTCAGAAAATGCTTACTGACAGGATGGATTGACTAACCTTTTGGCTTCGGTTGACTGTTTGGTTCACGGTTTTTCCAGTTGACAGGTGCTACATTTCCAGCAATAACAGGAATGTGTGTGTGTGTGTGTGTGTGTGTGTGTGTGTGTGTGTGTGTGTGTGTGTGTGTGTGTGTGTGTCATAGCTGTTATCAAGATGAACCCCTTCCTTCGTCCAGCGATGTCAGTGGATTGCAATGTTCTGTTAGCTACCTGGTGTGTGTGTCTCTGTGTGTGTGTGTGTATTAACAATGTCCCCTTCCCACAGGACATTGCATCTCAGAAGTTCTCCATGCCGTCTCCGGTTCGGACGGTCATCGCTGCTGACTTTGATAATGACAACGAGCTGGAAGTGTTCTTCAATAACATTGCTTACAGAGGCTCCTCATCCAACAGACTTTTCAGGTACAACACAGACTTGCTCTCAAAAACGCACACTTGCACACTTTTATCCACACACAGTTTAGTTTTAGTTTAGTTTTAAAACAGACACATTTAATTTAGATGAAAATCTGAACTAGCATTAGTTCATGTCCAATTGCTCAAACCTTTTCTGTGGACAGGAAGTAGTCATAATGACTCAACGTTCCCAGGTGTAACTTTTCCTTGAGATGTCGTGGGTGTAAGAGAGTGTTGGGGCGTTTCTGCCCCCTATGTAGTTATGCAGGATCTTTGTTTTGATATGGTGACCGACCCAATGCTCAAAAGCCAAAGGCTCCACTTGTACCATAATAATGTTTGAGTGGAAGTTTCGGGCATGAAACAGAATCCACCAATTTACCAGTTAATGTTTATCAGGCAGTGAAACACCCAGATTGAACCATTCTCCTCATTTAACTTAATTGATGAATCAATCAAAGTTGGGCTGGAACTCCAGCACTCTTAAAATCCTCTGCATCAAGTTGATAAGTCCAATGAAATTCGATACAGAAACACATCTGGGACTCAATGTCATTATGGAGCGTTTTGACAGGTGGGGTATTTGCTGTTACCATGGAGATGACTGATTACTATAGGATGTGTAACTTATTGAACGAGGCCCTGCCAGGATAATCAGAACAAAGTTTCTGTGCTGTTTCAAAACGTCCAACATTCTGAATGTGGATAGTGGATATGAAATTAATCCAAAGCTTGCTGGCTGGAAAACATCGGTGACATCACTGAGCTCTAATAGCCAACAGTCGTTCATCGAAAGTGACAGACTTGCATGTTGGCTGGACAGTTGGCTTTGAGTTGTGTGTTTTAGTGCCTATTGTTATGTTAGTTTGAGCCTCACTCGGAATTGACTACACCCGGACACACCTGTTGTGATAGCCTGGTAAGGAGTTATTATGGGGTGTCTTAACAGACATCTGGTTGCTATGACAGGGTGACCAGGAGAGAACATGGGGACCCTCAGATTGAGGAGCTGAACGTGGGGGAAGCTGCCGAGCCAGAAGGACGAGGAACAGGTGAGGGTGTGGTCGGTAAAAGGTGATAGGTGTGTGAGTATTTGGGATCGTAATGGCAGTCAGACCTACAGTACCCTGGAATACACCGTTTGACACCAACCTGCTCGATAAACGGAAAGCACACATCTGTAATATAAAGCGTGATTCCTACTTCTGCCATAGGATGGCGCAAGAGGTCTGCACTTTGGGATTTGAAGCTAGACTTTCTCCAAGTGTGCAGATTGTTCATAGTGTGCTGTGTTTTTGTGTCCTCAGTCTCCTGTGTGCTTTATTAGCTAATTGTGTGATTTTCAAGTGTGTGTCTGCATGCTGTGGTCTGTCAGGGGCAGCAGTTACAGACTTTGACGGAGATGGTCGCCTGGACCTGCTGGTTTCTCATGGAGAGAGTGCTGCCCAGCCCCTCTCCATCTACAAAGTCAACCAGGTAGCCTCGGGTGTGTGTGTGTGTGTGTGTGTGTGTGTGTGTGTGTGTGTGTGCGTGCAGTACCAGTCAAAAGTTTGGACACATTTACAGTACCTGTTCACTTGCCCATTTACACATCAATAATGCCTACACACACATCTGTGCGTAAACCATGTGTGGATTGATTTCTGTGTAAAGTTTGGGATTTATTAACTTGAACGTTTGCTTGAGAATGTTGATTAACACCTAGCCATGATCATGTGTATGCACAGCACCAAGGTGTGGAACAAGGGAACTGCTTCTGAAACGTAGACTAGTTTTATGTGGAAAAATTATTTTCAGAAGCTCTGACGAAGGCATTGGGGACGATACAGTACGTACGCTGCAGTGCATAACCAAGAGTGACGCAAGCAAGAACAGTGTGCTGGTTTCTCTTAAAACTGAAGAAATATAGTGTGTTTTGGTTAGGTTGTTTTCCCAATGCACCTTTCATCCACCGCCTCTTAACGGGCTACAATATTTCATATAATTTCCTCATACCAGTTCATAAAGTAGTCAGATGTTAAATAATACCAGCCTCATGTAAAACGGCTGTTTAATTATTATAACAGACTGACAAAATGGTTAATTGAATGTGAAGCTGATTCTCCTGTGTAAGATTCACCATATGCTGCATTTCACAGAGCGCATTGTTGTTTGGGTAGTGTCTCGGCAGATACCATTTTGCCAACTGTATTTCTTTTAAACATATTTTAGAGAGGCAAAATATGATAGTAAATGCAATTCCATTGCAGATCCCCTGCTGCCCCCCTCGGGTTAGTGCAACAGGCACTTTCAATAGGACCTTGTCAGTCTGGCATCTCACCCAGGATAAGTGGCTGCAAAACTAACAGGTTCATACGTTTTCCATACACTGTTGATTATTTGCCATTCATGTGTTTCTAAAACGATCTGAGGAATAATCCCATCCCAAGAATAGTACTGTGGACAGAACAGTCTTTAATTTGCAGGTAAAACGCGTAACGACGCTGCAGAATGTGAAGGCGTCAGGTGGAACGCTACATTCATTCTTCAGATCCATCATGGTCCCACCATCTGAATAGGATGCATGAAGGAGCACATTCTTTGATAAATGAGGCCCCCAATGTCCCCATAAAGATATTTAAACCATGACAAATCAGCTGCTATACGTTTTTTAGGCTGGTTCAATCCTAGGTTTAGGATGAAATGTATAATTAGGGTAAATATTAAAATGGTGGTTACTTTTTTGGTTTAACCATTACCTTTTACGTGTAGGCTTAGGCATTAGCACTAGGTTAAGTTTAGCCATAAAGGTTAAGTTATTGAAGTTAAGGTTTCGCTTAGGTTAGCATAAGTGTTAGGGTTAGCGTTCTAATTTCTGGGTTCCCCACAAGGACAGAAAAACACGTGTGCGTGTGCGTGTGTGTGTGTGCGTGCACCCCAGGGCGCCAGGAACTCGTGGCTGCGTGTCATCCCTCGTACTCAATACGGGGCATACGCCCGCGGGGCTAAGGTGGTGGTCTACACCAAGAGAAGTGGCCCACACACGCGCGTCATCGACGGGGGTTCTGGCTACCTCTGTGAGATGGAGCCTGTTGCACACTTTGGGCTTGGTATGTTTGACACACACACGCGCAGATTCATGTAGAATGCATTGCCTTAATATTTCTGCTGTTTGGAGGCCCAGGGGATAGCGCGGAGAAGAAGTACATAAGGGAGAAGACAGGAGGTGGACGGGAGAGGGGAGGAAAGAGGAGGTTAAAGGGAGAGGGGAGAACAGAGAAAGGTGGACAGGAGAGGGGAGAACAGAACAGAGGAGGTGGATGGGAGAGAGGTGAACAGAGGAGGTTGAAGTAAGAGGGGAGAACAGTTCAGAGTCCATCCGGCCAAAGCGGTTCTCTTTTGCCTGTATAGACACTAACACCAGTGTGTGGCATGAGTGGAGTGGTGTCTGGCAGGGGGATATGTGTGATCTTGTGCTATCCTGGCAAGGACGTAATAACCCAGGCCAGCGTAGTAAATCAAGGAGAATTTGACCTTGGGGGACATTATGCTGGTCCCTACAAGGAAAAAGGCTTTTATCGACTTAGGATTTGTGTCAAAGTTACAATGGGTTGAGAATTGTGGTTGGGGGTTATGTTTAGGGTTAAGGTTAGGATTTTGAGTTGGGTTAGGAAAATTATGATTTTAATTGTAATGTTAAAGTGTTCCCTAAATGAAAGTGCCAACATTAAATGTTTGTGTTTGGATGGGGAATCATCAAGGATCTGTTAAAGTAATAAATTACATGTGGAATCAAGCCGGTCAGCCTTCCAGAAAGTTTCTGTTTGTTTCTAAATGAAACATTATAAGAAAGGAACGCAGATTTAAGTCTACAATCCACCTGTTGTCTGAGTTAATTTTTGAGGGGAACATTGAGATGTTATGAAAACAATGCTACACACACATTATTGGAATGTTATGGGAGCACAGTGACAAATATTGTAGGGATCTTCTGGTAATGCCCAGTATCTCTTGCTTGACTCTTTAGGTAAGGACACAGCCACCAATGTGGAGGTGTACTGGCCAGATGGAACGTCAGTCGCCAGGCCTCTGGAAGCCAGTGAGATCAACACAGTCCTGGAGATCCTCTATCCCACCGGAGAGGAAGAGGAAGAAACCCCGGAAATCGAGATAGAAGTAACATCCCTGCTACTGTATCTATTTACGTCTCTCTTCCTCTCTCTCCCTTTGTCCCTGTCTCAATTGATCGATCTCTGTTCCTCTCGGTCAGTGGTTAGAAGGCCTCATAAGGTGTTATGGCTTCTCTTTTTCAATGAGGCCAGTACTGAAGATTGTTCCTCTCTTACAGTGTGGGAATGGGTTTGCTCTGAATGAGAACGGCCGATGCACAGGTGCGTTGAGTCCCGCTATACTATGTCGTTAACAGTGCCTGTCTCGCTGTGCAGTGTCCTGACCTACTGTACCCCATTCTGCCATGAACGTCTTTCCTTCCCACTCTCCTCCATTCCTTCTACCCCTCTCGTCCTCTTGCTCCTCTTGCTCTGCTCTTCATCCAGATAAGGATGAGTGCGCCCAGTTCCCCTCCGTGTGTCCGTCTGACCGTCCTGTGTGCACCAACACCTACGGCAGCTACAAGTGTCGGGCCAATAAAAGGTGCAGCCAGGGCTATGAACCCAATGACGATGGGTCGGCCTGCGTGGGTGAGTGGGCTCATCCTGGTTCTGTTTGGGCAATCGTCACGCTACATCACGCCAGGTGGACGGGCGCCAACGGGTCTGGTCTGGTACCAGAATACGTGGCCGAGGATATACAGCAGATTAACCTGTGCAAGAACTAGAACTATCCATTTTTTTTCAAGTTTGTGGTCTTAACAAAAAATGCTTCAAATTCCTTTTCTCCTGACCCCCCCCCCACCCCCACCCATCACTGTGGCTGCCTTACTACCTGTTACAGGCTTTGCAAATGTGAGTTGGTCTACGGCTGTGGTTAACCTTTTCTCCCCTCTCAATTTCCTGTTCCTCTCTGCAGCACAGATCGCTTACTTTGGGGGAACCCGCTCTTCTGGGGCACGGCGATTGGCCGGCCTCTCTGTCTGGCCTCTGTTTCTACTGCCTGTCCTCTCCTCCCACCTGCAGACTGGACTGCTGTAACTGTTACACACCTGGGAACCCTCCCCTTCCTCTTTGCTCTAATTCTGTCGCTCTGTCCATCACTGGATCCTAGAGAGAAAGGAGTAAGGGGGATTGACACCAACTCATGTCTCTTCACTCTCCCTTCCTATATAAAATTAACTGATCGTAGGAGTCCCGCTCTTCCGTCTTAAAACAATCTTTGCATAGTCGGTTTTCCCTTTCACTTGTCTCATACATAACAGATCACAGACCTTCTCTTCCTCCTTCACTTGTTCATGGACTCTGCTGTTTCTCAACTCTTATGTCCTAGCCCCCTCTGAACTGAGGAATAAGGGATACACACAAACACATACACACACACACAATCTCACAACACACACATAGTGATGGCTATGCGAGGCTTGACCGTTACCGTTCTTCTAGCAGCAGGATATTGTGCTAGCAGCGCTAACTGAGAATTTCTTTTTCAAAATAAAAGCCATCATTGAAGTATATAAAGGCAATATAGGCAGCAATATAGTCTGTACATTTTATGTTAAATGTCCGTTCCAGTATTGTTTGTGTCTGTTCTTTTTCTACAGACTAGATCAACTGTATTGCCTTATAAATTTCAATGATGGCTTTTATTGTGATAAAGAAAATCTGAGTGCTGCCAGCATAATATCCTGCTGTTAAAATAACACTAATGAATCCTTGTTTGGCCATCACTATACACACACACACACACACACACACACTGTACATACACTCTCTCTCACACACAGGGAGCATGCTGCTGGGAAACTTAAAGACAAACTGCCGAGTGTTTCACGCCTGCTTAGCAGGATTTCAGTGTGACTGGGTCTCTAAGTAATAGTAAGTAACACTATTCCTTCTAGAATGCACCACCAGGTGTAACCCAAAATGTGTTCATAATGGTCTGACCCTTTGGCCATAACAGACCAAGCTGGGGTCAACAGGGCACTCCATAGTAAAAATGTTTCAAATATTCTTCAAGTTCAGGTAATATCTCAATTTCTTTATTTTAAAACAAGTTATCGGGCCTATTGTACAACTCAATTTGCCCTGATGGAAAAGGTCTAGTCCAATGTCTGCATTATTTGATATATAAATGACATGATCATGTTTTCTGCCAGTATTGGATGAATCTTGATAGACCGTAATCATGACAACGTATCCCATAACCAATACATATATCATCAGTACATATCACTAAGTCATACCAAAACCTTCAATGTCCAACAGTGTTCTTCATGTCTGCCTCTGGGGTCACCCGGGCTTTTGTTCCTTCCAGGCACTAACACCAGATTCAAACTAATCAATGGTTTGATGATTAGTTGAGTTCTGAGCGTTAATGCTGTGCTAGATCAAAAGTCTCGTCCAACATGGAGACCACACCAGGACCTGCGTTGAAGAACAGTGAACGAAGCTTACAGTACCTCAACTCTGGAATATCACCTGTTGCATTGCCTCCTTACTGTAAATAAACAAATGATAATGTATAAATGATAATAGTACACTGTTGTTCAACCTGTTTTCAAGTAAATTGCGTTGCTTATCATGTCTCCAATGTCAAATAAAGATATCATTATTATATAAAAGCGTAATGTACCAGGTGATTTAAAAAGTAAGATCCATCTTACTATGAAGCTGTAGCTGTGTGATTAAAGCCAGGATTTTTTGCTGCCTCATTCTACGTGCAAATCTCCTACTGCACTTAGGGTGTGGGCCCCACCGTCACTGGGGCCCCTAACCAAAAGATTTTAGGAACTCAGTCTGGGTTTCAGCATAGTGTTGAGAGGTAAAAATGTTGAATACCGTGTATGATGTGGAATGCTTTTATTGGGTAGAGCAACAGCAGTCGTCCTTTTAATGTCACTCAAACAGATACCATGGAGATGGTATTCCAGCTCACTTTCTAAACCGTCACCACTATCACAGATTTTTATTTTATTTAACCAGGCAAGTCAATTATTTTTTTTTCAGCACTAAAGTGCATAGAGACTCTTGGAGACCCCATGGATGTGTCCTCAGCCCTCAGCTTAATCCATGGCTGCTCATGACTGCTCTGCACCAAGTCCGTCATTACATTTGCAGATAACACCACGAAGGAGTCGGCCTAACGGGAGGAGCTATGCAAACTGACATCATGGAACCAGGACAACAACCCCTCCCTCACCATTACCAAAACAAAGAGGATTGTTGATTTAAGGGAACAGAGGCCCAATCCACATCAACAGGGCTGCAGTAGAGAGTCAGAAGTTTGAAGTTCATTTGTGTCCACATAACCAAAGACTTGTCACGGTGGTTAATGAGATTCTTCCTTTAAAACCACATGATCTATGTTTTGGCAATGCTCAGAAGCAGAAAAAGCCTGTGGTGAAACAAACAGCACCAGAATGGAAAGCGGATTGCTTTCAAGAGATGATACAGTAAAAATCCAGAAACCCAGTCAGTTATTTATTGATAAGTTTTACCAACCATGTAGTGTGAGAAACTGCCCAGTGGGGCAGGGGGACAAGGCAAGAGTGACAGGGCAAGTCAAATTGGAAGAGCTTGGAGATAATTAAATGTTGCATGGGCAAGGAGGCCAGGCCGACTCAAGACAGAATCAGTTATCACGGTGATGAAAGATCTGTCATATGCTCCTTGTCAGTAATAACCACACCATCAACATTAAGGGACTTTGGCAGCTGTGAGGAGGTTTTATTCTCCAGGTCTTTCACAATTTTCCAGAACTTCTTATGGTTCGACCCACAGAAGGAGAATTTCTGCTGAAATAATTAACTTTGGCATTCCGAGTTGCCTGAGTGCATTTATTATTAGCCTAAATGTCAGCTAGTCATTCTGAAGAACTGATGTGCCGAGCGTTTTTGCCAAATTATGTTCTTAAAGTTTGCTGTTTTTAAAGGGGCACTGTGCAAAATCCTGCCCCTAACGTTTACAAGACTAAATTTAAAGGGAAATAGCAAAGAATATCTACAGTTTGTCTGAGTTCATAAGTCTCTTGAAGTAACTGTTAGTCTATGCATGCAACTCTCTTACTCAGGGAGAGCAGGGTCGAGATACAGCGCGAGTGCAGCTACATCTGGTTATATTGCACTCCCACCACTAATGCGATTTGATAGAACTTTATGAAATAACAATTATCCATGTGGGAAACAGTTGTATTGTCACAGTCAAAGCATACCATTGGGTAACCTTTATCGTTGGTGATGCATAATGTAACATAGACATTTTATTAACCTTTTCTAAAAGCTCCTCTATAGATGGCTCATTGGCTTGTGCTGTGAGGCCATCAGAAGTTAAAAAAAACTAACAAAGCAAAAATGTGTTTAAATTGTTGTCATCAAAATATACAGTATATAAATACAATGCACTAAGTGGGCGTACACCATGGTTCAGAACTGTTCTTAAGCACCGTGCTTTGAGGAGTGTGGTCACGTGAACATCCAGACAATGTAACCAATTGCTGTTGATACCATTCCAGTGTTTCTCCCCATTCCAAGTTTCCAATCCCCCTAAAAGTATCTCTTCCTTTCCCCATGGGGATGCTTCAGAATTATACATGCAGTAGACTGTCTGGCTCCCTGGGTATCTGTGAACTTCCTGTTGATGGGGCACAAGAAAAGGTTTGAACTGAGAGTGCGGTCTGACCATAGTGACCATAGTACATTTCTGGACTCTTGAACTGCTACAACATCTATTACTACAGTAGTATTGAATCTTGATATGCTATGTTCACACTTTACTAACAAGTTGAATATCTTTCACTGTGGAGTTGTACAGTATAGTTCTGTAAACATAACCTCTAGCATCAAGTCTCACACATCCACAGCTGTAATGCCAACAAGAAAGGATTTTGAATAAGGAAGTAAGAAATGACCACATGCCCATTAGCTAGTTAACCAAAGGCTGTTATAGCTTTGTACAAAACAACTTGAAATTGTGATAGCATAAGCTGTTCGATGCATCTATGAGGTATTTTTGTGGTTGGTGTACAAGTACATTTTAAAGGATATATTAATTGTATGAAAGGTAAGACAATATATTCCTCATTCCATTTTAATTGAGTTTCACTTTGATTGAGTAAAGGTTTTTGTTGTGTATTGTTCTGATTGTGTTCCAAATCATGGTAATATTTTGGAGAGAGGAGAAAATATTTTTTTCAGTTCTATGTGGCAGAATATTATCCCATGGTTATAATTCAGCTCTGCCAACAACGAGGGTTCCAGCCACAAGCACAGAGAATGGAAGGTAAAGACCAAAACCACTTTTAGCTACTTGCATATGGGGTTGAGATTTGGGAATAAATGAAAAACATCCGATATCTCATCATGCAACAGTTGTGGGTAGCAAAGTATATATTTTTTAAGATTCAGTTTCCTGCAGACATTTGAAAATTAGGCAAAATCATCATTATAATGTCACCTGTATGCAGTATATTACAGCTGGCTAAGCATGATTGAGTTAAACCACACACAGACCATGCACAATGCTAGCACATTGATAAATCTTGTGTCACTTAGAAAAGTAGGCGAGATAGATTTATAGCTATTCTGGCTAGCTAGCTACATTGGCTAGCTTTCTATGAGATACAGAAATATGTAGTTATAGGTTAATTTTAGGTGTCTAGTGATATATATGAACAGCTAGTAAATGTTGCTAAACTACTCCTGATCTGCATTTCCAGTACAGTTCAGCAGCTGACTGTCATCCTGGTCTTTCCACAACCTTCATCCAACTTTATTTTGGCTGGCCAAAGTTTTTTTTCGCAGATAGTTTACTGTCTAATATTAAGTGCCTACAGCATAGCTGGTCCTTGTTGAAACATTTTTTTGTGGCCATAACTGTCTGGGGTCTTGGGATAGGCAAGTGGCCACCTCTCATTTTGCGGCCAAAGAGTCTGAGGTTTTCATGTAATCTTTAAAACATTTATGCTATGGTCTTTGCAACTTTATTAATGCTACTTGATTTATTTTGTTGACAAAGGCATGCATATTGCGCCTCTAAGGTGACATTATTTTTAATTAATGTTTTTTGAGAATAAGCAGTAAAGCAATAAGTTGCAGAGCCTATACAAGATGATAGATTTTTGTATTCCCAGCCTAAATGACAGCTACATGGCAGAACAGAGAACACATAGCTGAGACATGAGCTGTATTCCCCTTGGCTGTTGTGGTTATTTATAAAAAGGACAATAAATATCCCTCACATCAATTAACTGTCAAGAAATGAAGCAACCAAAAAAAACTCGACATTGATCCTTTATTCCTTCATATCATGTTCATGTCGTTCTAGGTTAATATCACAACTGGGGATTAATTCCTTACATAGCTTTAGCAGGAGTGCTCTCCAGAGTAATGTATGTGGTCTGTATGTTTTTTCTAGGTGTGTGTATGTGTGTGTGTGTTAGCCATGGTCTCCCTACTCTCATGCTGAGGCAAGTGTGTCTATTGTCCCAAATTTCAAAATGTTATTGATATACAACTAAGACAGCCCGATGTTAACCTCGCTATAGTAACATCTCCATGGTCACCTCTCAGTAGGAATCTTTCCATGGTAATGACATTGACTGTCATAATAGAATGATGCCATCTGTAAAGCAAACAAAAACAATGAGACCACCTAATGGGATTTGAAAGAGGTCTGGAATTTCTAGAAACATGATGCTAGCGTTGGATTTGTAATAAACGTTTAAGGCGGGACTCTCCCCGGATACCAAATGGTGCGGAGCCATAGGAATGTTACTTCCCATTCACTATAAGTGTTCAGTTATGGAACATTCTGTTTGGCAATATTCTGTGGGAAAACTCTTAGGGGAGGTGGTGTCAGTTCTTGGGAATGTGAAATGGTGATTGGGTCTCAGGGTCATCAAGTGAAGCTCTTTTATCTTTTTTGTTGTTGAATATATATTGTTTCTTTATTCAGTGACAAAAAATAAACTAAGATAGAGGCTAGTTCCACATGCACACATAGACCCTCCACCAGACATGGGGCTAAGTCCCATTTCTGCAAGTCTCAAGCAAGTCTCAAGTCTTAACCTTCAAGTCTCAAGTCAAGTCCCATGTAATATTGGGCAAGTCCCAAATTCCCAAATATGTTTTCATCGTAACGTGAAGGCTATGTAAGAATGTTAAAAACAAAACAAAAATGCTCTCAACTTGGACAGAAAAATGCCTGGGACATTGCATGCAAGTAATATTGAGAATATTACCAGAAATAATGAGCCCAAGAAATGACAATAAGGTCTATCTATACAGCATATGTGTTTATTGACTACTATGGCCACTTTATGTCTATAATTTTCTAGGAATGCCATTTTAAATAGTTTGTTTTATGTCAGTGTAAAATAGCTAGCCATAGCCATGCTAGGACACAGCTAGCCTAAGCTGTGAGCACATGTTAGGCACACGTCCAATTGTTCCCGAGAGAAAGTCTTTAGCGAAGAGGCGGTGCGGAAAATATATATTTTAGACATATCGAATTTAATGTAAATGTAAATGCGTGTTTTCTCCTGAATATGTTTTACCTAATATAGTCATTGTCAGAAACATAACCATATCACCCATGGCATCTCTGCACTGGCTTCCCGATAGAATTCTCAACCCTCCTATTGACCCACAAGTGTATCGACCAGTGTATACAGTTCCTCTTTATAACTCAAGGAAATGCTGAACTCCACCCGCACCCTCACGTCAAGTGATAGCCTGCTCCTCCACATCCCCTCAGGCTCCAGGCTAATTTAAAACAGGCCTAAAGACATTTTTATACAGAAGGTCCTTTTTTTTCTTTTCTTTTTTATTCACTCATTTAAAGCACTTTGAGATTATTCCAAACAATGAGAAGTGCTCCACAAATGTAATACATTAGCATTATAATGTGTAAAACATGCAGGCATCTTACATGTGAAAAATAGGTGGACAAGACAATGCTCTTACCTCTGCACGAATGGATGAAACTATTTCGTAAGAAGTTGACGTTACGCGTTCATTCGTTCCTCACATTTTTGACAGTAAGGCAGCAGCACCATGTCCTTATTTATTGTACATTCATCTCCACTCTCAGCAGGAGGACATAAAATGTGTGTGTGTGTGTTTTCATTCGAGCATGCATTTTACTGTATGTGACATTGGGCTGCTACGGCTGTGCTATAGACTTTTGAAGTGCTTTGCGGGAGAGAAGGTGAGGAATGACTGGGTTTAGAGAGGAACGAGTAGGGTCTGAGCAAGACTCTGTGCCCTTCTCTCTGTTAGGACCGAATGAACTATAGCCCACGGCTCACGCTATTGACTCCCATGTTTATCCAGGTGCCAGTCTCTTTCCCATGCTCTTCTGTCCTCCTCAAGACATTATTCCGTGCTACTTTCGCCCCTCCCACCTAAAAGAGGTGTAACGGCGTCACTGACCTCTCCGACCTGCTCTCTGTGAAAGTGGAAAACCTTTATGATGCGATTACTGTAGATGTGTGTGGACAATAAAATATCATGTTTGGTTACAAGGTGTTAGTGTGTCTCAGACATGCGTGTGAACAGGCCTGCGTGCTTCGCAGAAGTGTGTCTTTGCCCATGTGTGTGTGTTTCCTTTCATGTGTGTGACCAGTAAAAGGTTATGTTATGGTTACTATAGGTGTGACTGTGTGATCTGAACTGTTGACCATAAAGACATTACTTAACTTTCCGAAACTCTCTGCTCTCTCACGACGATGAAATGAATAAGGCACATTCAACCAGCAGGCCATCTGGGCAATGCTGGCAGCAGACTGACACGGTGGAAAGTCATGGCATTTATCCCAAATTGCACCCTGGTCCCTATAGAAACACATCATTTTTTTCAAAGGTAGATCACTGTGAAGGGAATAGGGTGCAATTTGGGATATAACTATGAAATTTAGTACACAGTGACTGGCAGTCAGTCTCTGCCACTCAACCACAAAGCTTTAAATGTCAATCATCAATGGTAGGTGTGATGGAAATGCCTGCATTAGATCAGTCAAATCTTTTTCTTATGTATTTAGTTATGGGTTACTCTGTTATAAGGAGTTAAGGCAATGTGGTTGTAGGGGTAACAGTTGAGACTTAGTCTTTCCCAAAATTTAAAAAATAACATTTTGCAACTAGTATTATTTTTTAGGTCCCTCAAAAGGTTGTATTTTCTAGATGGTTGATGTTAGTTGTGTAAGAGCTATATCCATGATATATATCAGCTGGGAATTAAGGTAGATTTTTGTTAGCAGCCAATTACAATCATACAGGGCCACACACTGAGAGAAATACACTGACAATCTTAGATGCCATCCATCCTAACACTGGAGACATTTAGGGTAATGGACTATAATTCCCTCTGAAACACTCTCACAGTGAAATCATGTAAACTTCCTGTGCTGTAGAAGCTCTAGTTTTACTTTCTGGGAGGAAAAGTCCTCACAGACTGTTTTTATTGAACTTAAGTCAAATGTATGTTTTTTTCAAAAAACAATTCACTCAAATAGGTATGTCCAAACGTTTCACTGGTACTGTATATATTTACCTGTATACATATATTTATACAGTACATGCATGGATATATATATACACAGTACACAGACAGGAAAAAAAATTACACCTCCTGGAAAGTTGTCACTTTTTTTGAAATATTTGAGCATCAAGTTCGAGGGCTTTCTTGCATGCATGGCCCGCTTCATCAAGTACCCCCCCCCCCCCCACAGCATTTCAATAGGATTGAGATCTGGGATCTGACTTGGCCAAATTCCGTTGTAGCTTTGCTTGTGTGTTTTGGATCATTGTCCTGTTGCGGGATCCATATTTGGTTGAGCTTTTTGACAGCTGTCCTCACATTCTCCTCAAGAATGGAATTCACGGTTGACTCAGTGATAGCAAGTTGGCCAGGTCCTCAGGCATGAGTGCCATGATGCCACCACCTCCATGCTTGACTGTTGGTACTGAGGTTGTTCTGTTCAACAGCAGAATTTCATTTTCGTCAAACACGGTATCTAGTGTTGAGGCCAAACAACTCCACCTTTGACTCATCTGCCCAGAGCACATTGTTCCCAAAGTTTTTGTCATTGCCCAGATGTCGTGTGGCAAATCTTAGTCGTTTTCATATTATTTTTGATAGCAAAGGCTTCTTCCTTTCTATGTGGACTATGTTTGTGCAGTCTTTTTCTGACAGTGGACTCATGCACTTGATGGTGGCAAGAGAGGCCTCAGATCCCTTTATGTTACTGAGGTTCTTTGGGATTCCTATGATAATTTTTCGGTCAGGTCTTTGGCTGAATTTGGTGGAACAACCTGTTCTTTGTAGATTGCCAGTGGACTGGAATTTTCTCTGTTTGTAGATGATCCATCAGACAGTGGAATGATGTACTTTGAAAGGGCCTCTAATAGGTATTTTGATTTTGGCATGATATCCTACCACACATGGTGAACATGATTGTAATTTTTATGTGATGGTAAAGGTAGGGGTGTACTAATTTAATGTGATGGTATGAGCATTTGTGTAAATTGTTAAAATGAGTTACCTTTATCAATGAATGTGGTTGGGATTTATCTCGCAGATCTATGCATTGCACGCTTTTGGTGTGTAAAGCCCTCCTGCTTAAATGACTCCGCACCTGCCTCATATGTGGCCCTACAGAGACACAGGCTATCAGCCTCTGCCTCTGGGATAATTGTAAGGATCCCTGTGATCTCATCTTAATAAATCTACATTTATCTACTCTTCATTTGTGTTATACGCAACTCCCTCTGTGTCAATGGTATACACTCCACATTGTTTTCAGTGACTATGACACTAAAAAATCTGCTGGTGTAGGCTGTTCCGCGTTGCATTGAAGGAGGCCACAAATTGCTATTTCATCAGGGTAAGTAAAACAGTCTTCACAAAGTTGCTCGTGAGATCAGTTTTCATCGCAGGATCCTGGCGGCTTTCCTTACGAATTTAGTTTTCTTATAGAACTGATTTCTTTGACTGAACTGTTTAAAAAAGAGATGTTGGATATCTTTTATGATACGTTTTTGATTTGCTGTGCGTTTGAATGTGTTTTGTTCGTGCAGTATTCTATGTTTTAATTATTTTGTATATCAGTGAAACCCTAAGCTGTTGCTTTAAAATAAAAATATAATCTCAGTCAACTCTCCTGGTAAAAAAGTAAAAAGTAAAAGAAAGAGTAAAATACTGGGTTCAGGAGCTAAGTTGCTCAGAGGAAATATCCCTCCTTGTATAAATACAAATACACAGGTTTATGTGGCAGTAAAGCAGAAAACGGCATGTTAGAGAGAGCATACACACATTGATGTGATATGGTGTCGTGTCTCTCTATTGCTTCAGACACAAGTTTAGGTGAGCTTGGCCAAATACTAATAAAGCACGCTCTGTTCAGGAGATGGAAACAGAAAAAAATAAATGTCCTTTTGTTAACAACTTTCTGAAAACATTGCTTGTGGTACATTATGCTGGAGCCAAGCAGTTAATTAGAAAGAAGAGAGATGCTGGAGTATGAAAGACAGAAAGGGAAAACAGAAAGGGAACATGACTGGGCAGAAGGAGAAAAGGATAAAGAGAAAGAAAGAGAGAGAGACCTTTTAGCCAGAGAACAAACCCCCTCTGTGAAAGAGTAAGAGCTTTGGAAACTATAACCACAACAGCAGAACTGACCTTTTAAACAGGGATAGGGAGAGAGAACAGGAGGGAGAGAGGTTTGAGGGAGGTAAGAAAGAAAGAAAGACAGTGAGCATAAAAGCTGACCTTTTTCACAGGTGTTATTAGCTTACTGTTCTATCTTCTTTGAACTCATCGACTCCCTTTGAGCTGTTGGCCTTAAAACAGCTATTGTATCTTTCATATCCTTATCTTTCTTTGCTGTATATTAGTGGGCCATGACTGATCAGAGCTCCTCATACAAACTAACACCCCTCCAAACACGTACAACTAAAATGACCTCAATTATGCTGTTATCACACGTTTTGTAAGATGAAAGTGAGTCAAAATTACTTTTGAAGTGTGCATGTGTGTGTGTGTGTGTGTGTGTGTGTGTGTCAACGTCAGTCCCTTAGAATGACTTATCTTGAACCACGACAGTACATAACTTCATTACAAAGAGAGACAGACTTGTCAGATCTTGTCACATCTGTGGTCTACAATCATGATTTGGCCCCAGATTGGAGCAGTTCGACTGTGAATGTCACAGTGCAGATATGTGTGTGTGTGTAAAGTATGTGGGTGTGTGTCACTATATGTGTGTGTGCGTGTGTGTGTCTGTGTGTGTATGTGTGAACACCCCACACAAGGTAATGGTCCAAATATCCTGTTCTGTCCCAAAGCAGATCCTTGAATATCAATCTATCTGTCTTCACCATCTCACAAAGCCAAGATTACAATATGAGCCCTTAAGTGTTGAGCAGGTTACCCTAATTGAACTCTGGAAAGACAGTTGTTACATACATGATAAATTCAAACAGAGGAGCTACTGTAGAGCAAGACAAAAATAGAAACAAATGAAACCACGGCATTACTGTGCATGCAAAGCATTGGCTTTTATATCATATATTTTATGAAGATCACGTTTTGTGACATCAAAAGAAAGAAGCATTCACTTTCATGAGGAGGAGAGAGGGAGAGCGTCAGAAAGAAAAATAGTTTGAGAGATATAACTCAATATTGCTTTTACAGTTGCTTTTTGCAAAATTGCTTTTATATCTACTATTATTGTGGTTTTCACTGCTGTTTTCATAATTGGGGTTAAGGTTAGGGTTAAGGTTTGGGGTAAGTTTAGAAAACAAAAAAGGTTAGATTAAGGTTTGGTTAGGGTAAGGTATCACAGCACTGGGGTTAAGGTTAGGGTTAAAGTTTGGGTTAGGGTTAGAAAGAAAATCACTTGTAACATATTAACTTTGTAACACCACTCAAACAAGAACTTCCTGTTTGGAGCCATGGGTAGAGCATCCATCTGCAGAGCGGAAAGTCCCTGGTTTGAAACACAGCCTAAATTTGTTTTTTCTTCTGGATTATTACTCTAGCGTTATTTTACCTAATGTAATATATCTTACAAATTCTTCTGTCAAAGATTTACGTAAAATAGTCTGCGTCGTCCCCAGAGACCAGGTTGGTCAAGCAGCTTTATGAGGTAGTAACCAGTTATGCATTTCAGTTAACAGGTGTGCCTGGTAAAAGTTAATTTGTGGAATTTGTTTCCTTCTTAATGCGTTCGAGACAATCAGTTCTGTTGCAACAAGGTAGGGCTGGTATACAAAAAAACATCATTTTGTCTGTACTGTAGTAGTCCATATTATGGCAGCAGCTCAAATAAGCAAAGAGAAACAACCGTCCATCATTATCTGTGCAGTTGCAAAAACCATCAAGCGCTATGATAAAACTGGCTCTCATGAGGATGAGTTCATTAGAGTTACCAGCCTCAGAAATCCACAATTACCTGCATCTCAGATTGCAGCCAAAATAAATACTTCACAGATTTCAAGTAACAGACACATCAACTGTTTAGAGGAGACTGCTTGAATCAGGCCTTTATGGTCGAAATGCTGCAAAGAACCCACTACTTAAGGACACCAATAAGAAGTGACTTGCTTGAGCCAAGAAACACGAGAAATGGTCAGATGAGTCCAAATTTTAGATATTTAATTCCAACTGGTGTGTCTTTGTGACTCACAGAGTGGGTGAACGGATGATCTCTGCATGTGTGGTTCCCACTGTGAAGCATGGAGGAGGAGGTGTTATTGTGTGGAGGGTGATTTGTTGTCTGTGATGTATTTAGAAGGCACACTCAACCAGCATGGCTACTTCAGCATTCTGCAGCGATACGCCATCCCATCTGGTTTGCACTTGGGTGGGACTACCATTTTTTTTTCAAGAGGACAATGACCCAAGCACACTTCCACGGTGTGTAAGGGCTATTTGACCTAGGAGAGTGATGGTGCTACGTCAGATGACCTAGCCTCCACAATCACCCAACCTCAACCCAATTGAGATGGTTTGGGATTACAGTGGTTGGATCCCAGGGGGAAAGAAAAGCAGCCAACAAGTGCTCATATGTGGGAACTCCTTGAACACTGTAGGAAAAGTATTTCAGGTGACAACCTTACGAAGCTGGTTGAGAGAATGCCAAAACTATGCATTGCAGTCATCAAAGCTAAATATTGAAAAATCTTTAATAAAAATGTATTTTGATTAAACACATGGAATCAGGTACTAACACTTTTTTGGTTAGTACCTGATTCCATGTGTTATTTCATTGTTTTGATGTCTTCACAATTATTCAACAATGTGGAAAATACTGAAACTAAAGAAATACCCTTGAATGAGTATGTGTCCAAACTTTTGACTGGTACTCTATATTATATACAGTGATACTTTTTTCTTTACACCATTTCTCATGTCACTAAAGGAAATATAATATGAATTTCAGAGAAAGGTAGAGACGTTGAGAAAGTTGTGTGTAATGTAAACTTACTGTAAAATATAAATTTGATTATTATTAATACTTTTGTAATATATATTTTTTTCCTTTCAAATTTTCGAATTGCAAATGTTTTTTTTTTTGAGGTTTAGAGAAGGAGCAAAAGGAAGAACGGTGGATAGCGGGGAAGAGGGGATGGGAGATCGTTAGAGATGCTAAGAGATAGATTAGACAGAGGTTGAAGTAGATTGGGAAATGTTAAAGTAGATAGGGAGACAGAGTTTGAAATAGAGATTGAGAGAAAGTGAGAGAGGTTGGAGAGAGAGGTTAAAAGGGAGTGAGATTGAGAAGAAAGAAAGAGCCAGGAAGAGAGACAGAGAGACAGGTTAAGAGACAGTGAGTGAATCAAGAATGAGAGGAGACAGAAAAAGAAAAGAGGGAGAACATTTTGTAAAGTATGAGGGAAAAATATGCTGAGGGAGTTGAAATAAAGGGAAACAAAAAGAGAAGTTTGAACTACCTCAGATGAACTTTTTCCATTGTGTTTACTGAAGGACAACATGGAATCTAGCTAAACAACTAATGCCTAAGGTTATTCCCATGGAAAAAGTATAGCTAGGACACACACTCACACACTTGTTTTACTACGCACACAAACACACAACATAAACAAGAGCTTGTCACAATAAATCAATCCTTTAAGTAATAACACTTTATTTATCTTCCAATGACTGTTCAAACTGTTTCCTTATAGACTCACATCAATGATAATAATCTTCGTGAAAAAATGTTAAATACATAACTCTTAGATTGGTAAATATGTAAATATGATTCTGTAAATACGTAAACAGTCCTAAGTTATAAGATCCTGCAGTTATTGTTGCAGCAGAAGTGAGTCCTGTTAACTCTTTGGAGATCCCTATTATGTAGACAATTTCATACAGAGAAGAAATTCTTTCAGCAATCACGCAAAAAATCTTAGCCCTGCTCAAATTCTTCACATCAAAACCTTTTGCAACAGTAAAGAAAAACAAGTAGTTCTTAAGTATTCCCTCCTTGCTCCAGTTCATGTTCTTCCTTCTGGTACCTAGGCAACACAAAGCACAGTACTTGACTACTTTGCTCAACACAATGATACACTGTTGCCTTGCCAACAGTAAGACAACGACAAGTTGTGGAAGCAGAAACATGCCGGGAACTCAGCATCATGAAACATCTGGGCCGTGTCCATTAGGGCAAGAAACAGACAATGTTGCTAAATGTTTTGCAGTGGAAAAAGTAAATTTGCATTTTTGACTGGACTAGTAAAAGTTGTTTTTGTCCACTTTCTCCTGTTTTGTGGCTAATGAACATGACCCTCCTTTACGAAAACTGTATTATCTCTCACTTTCACAAGATTATTAACGAGAGCATATATCAGAACATACCGTTTTTACACAAAAAACATACTTCAAAGTCATTTCTACATATAAATCTTCACTTGGGTATCATCACTTTTTGAAAGTTCATAGTTTTTGATTTGCCATCTTAGCAAGAACTCTTGTTCAGTCTTCTGTCCATCTCTACTATCTCCACAGTCCGGAACAGTTTAATACTATGACTGCATATCCTTGTCTTTCATTATACAGTTTAAGTCCCTTTGACTGTGTTGTAAGTATGCTACATTACCACAGCTGGGTCAATAAACATGCTACACCAAACTATCACATTTTGTTAGTCAATACAGTATCTATCTATCTATCTATCTATCTATCTATCTATCTATCTATCTATCTATCTATCTATCTATCTATCTATCTATCTATCTATCTATCTATCTATCTATCTATCTATCTATCTATCATCTAATCTATCTATCATCTATCCTCTAATCTATCTATATGCATATATTCTCTATTATATAGCACCAGTCAAAGGTTTGGACACACCTACTCAGTTTATTTATTAAGTTTTACTATTTCCTACAGTACATGGTAGCATAAGAGTGAATACATCAGAACTATGAACTATGATTTGTTTAACACTTTTTTAGGTTACTCCATGATTCCGTATGTGTTATTTCATAGTGATATCTCCGCTATAATTCTACAATGTGGAAACTAGTGATACTAAAGATGAATATATGAATGAGTTAGTGTACAAACTTTTGACTGGTACTGTATATATTTGGCACCTTTCACTTCAATCCTGAGTGTCATTTATTTATCATCATCATCTTTTCCATCATCATCACAGCTTTACAGCATAACAACACTGGAGTACTCAACTCGATCACCAGACTTTAAATACATCTCGAGTTTACAGAGGATATAGCCATGGTAGAAAAAAACAATGTCATTATCATTCAAATTGTTGGGCAAAGTGCAGTTGAATAGAGGTCTGAAAGCACCATAGTATATTGTTGACTTATTTCCACCATGGCCAGAGGGAAGCAACTGCATCTACATGTAGAAAAGTTCAAAGACTATTTACAAGTCCACTCAGACACATATCCATAGAGCTCACAGGTTGGCTCAATGGCAGTCTAATGACTTTCTATTAATCAGTCAGCCCCAGGTTGGGTAACCAATCCACAGAGATGAAACATGAAGGCATTGAAAGTACAGGAGGCTTATCAGAGAACAGAATCAGACGGTATCAAAGCAAAGGAAGCCGCACAACAAGCCTGGCCAAGCTGATCTGAGTTAATATTTGGAAGGTGTGCTCTAGCTGGGTTGTACATATGAGGATTAAGAAGCATGTCTGCTCATTAGCGGGATTTTGAAGGTGGCTCTTAAAAACAAATCTGGAATTTGAATACTCATCGTCATCCTAACCATGACCATCAATGGTACATCTCAAAACTGACCTGAGATTATGGGCAACATTGGAAGCACTTCCTCGGGTCAAACACTAGAGGGTGGTAACTGTGTATCACGTATGAAGTGACAAACAAAACAGTAGTGGAAACGGGGGATGGCAATGCGAGATAGAAAATGAAACAACTTGCTTCTTGATGGTGATTTCATTTTCTGAGAAATGTGAATATGTGAATGGGATTACTAATCCTGAGATTATTACTCCTGCATTACTCTAATCTACAACTATAGATTTCTGTTGCTATTACTGCATTACTATAATCCCTAACTATAGAGTGCTGTTGCTATTCATGCAATGTGAGTATGCGTGCGTGTTAGACAGAGAGATAAAGAGAAAGACAGAGAGAGCAGAGAGCGAGTGAGGGTGAGAACAGCTACATTATGCCCAGGCTCAATGGACTTAGCCACTTGCTTTGAAGTCTCATTGTGTGGTTTGATTGCACAGTAGTTAAACCCATGGAGATATGCCTTTATGTTCTTTAATCAGTATCTATGGTCCACTGTGATAGCCAAGTACCCACAGAGGAAAACCCAGTCAGACCCAGCTGGCATAGAGATTTGTAATCACTTTAAACCTATTCAAATAATCTTTCTCGCTCCCAAGCAGAGGCAGTCAGTTATGTCCATGCATGAAAGTGTGTGTGTCTGTGTGTGTGTGTGTTTGTATGTGTGTGTGTGTGTGTTTGTGTGTGTGTGTGTGTGTGTGTGTGTGTGTGCGTGTGTATTCTGTGTTTGTGTGTTGTATGTCTGTATGTACCACAGTGGGGTTGGCCATTAACACCCAGTGGTCCCTATACAGAAAGACCAGAGAACAGCCATTATACAGATGTAGTGTTAAAACCACACTGAGTCAATCCTCTGGAAACCACATCTGTCTAAATAAACCAAATAAACGTTGTACAGGCCTCGTTTGGAGAAATGAACAATCTGCAATTAGCCTGGCTGTTTAGCAGTTGAACAGGCCAGGGAAGAGGATAGCATGGCTTGAAAGGGCTGGAGGTTTGCTTGTGAGTCCAATGAGCTGAAACCACAGAGAACACTGCCTGGCTGTCTGTGTGGGGTGGGGAGAGAATAAGAGAGAGGGAGAAGGAGAAAGGAGAGAGGAAACAGAACAAAAGTATGTGCCTGACAGCCTGTGTGTGTGTGTGTGTGTGTGTGTGTGTGTGTGTGTGTGTGTGTGTGTGTGTGTGTGTGT
>JACXGI010002115.1:31819-40358 GCA_016801175.1 Esox masquinongy | reverse complement strand
GCAGGAAGTGCAAACAGAACAGGACATGTCGGTATTGACTCATTTTCGCAATGCTTACAAAAAAAATCCAGAACATTGCCGGTAAGTGTGGTATAAAAAAAAGAAAATGACAGCTACATTACTGCTGCTCCAAAATAACCCATTCTACTGACAAAAGTTGGTCTTCCTTGGTCAAGTTTGAATGTCAGCTTATGCAGTACAAGCCAATTCAAATGACATTGATTTATTGTCTATGGAATTATGCTCCTGTTTAAACTCATGGAATGCTGACAAAGAAGAATGCTAATGTGTAAATGAGTAGACGGTTGGGAAAGTGGTCTGAAACGTGCGTCCCAATCGCACACTGCGAGCACACTGACACTCCTGGGGTTATTTTATCCATGAATTTTAAACACAGCAAGGAGCGTTTGTCTCTACTTAAATGCTACATATATCATTACTTCTGTCAGCTCATGGCCTTACAGTGCTTCGGCTGCCTCTGTTGACCGTAGCCTGAAGATCCTGACCCCCCCCCTCTCTACTGTCTCTGGCTCAGAACTACTGTACAGACAGTAAATACAATCAATATCAGCTTCCCGTATCATACGTACTTCCATGCTAAGAACTGGAGAAAGTGCATTTTTGACGTACGCTCAGAAGCGCGTGCTCTCATGTTTCAGCATGCGGATGTTGATGAGGGATCCGCTGGCTCTGTGGTGGGGGTGGTGGCGGTAGCCGTACCCCCGGGGCTGATCCTCCAGTCACCGCTGGGCGCTGCCCCCAGACGTCGCGCTGCTGCTGAGGCTGGAGCCACTCGAGCCGCGGTCCTCGAACACACTCACCTCCATCTGGAGTACAGTACTCAAGGAGCCTAGGGCTTCCAGGGAGATAATACTGGCAGTACGCGCACACGCAAGGGTCGCGGTATAGTACGCTCACAAAGACGTCGCGTAATGATCCGACCAATCAAAACGTTACCCTGATCCCTACAAAACCAATCAGAATGGCTTCATAGACGTCTAACCCCGATCCCTATAAAACAATCCTTCGCTTCCTATAGTAGAGATTTAACATGATTCTGAGACTACAGTAGGAAGAAGATCGTCTTTTATTAGAGCAGAAGGGCAACCACCGTACAACTGAAAAGGATACGACTCTCATACCCCTCTCTATCGGGTCTGTTAGTAGTAGACCTCTGGGGGCGTAGATCTTCTCATTCTGTTCCTGAATGTACCCTGAGATCTTCTTCAATACCTGTGAGAGGCAGGGGGAACGAGGAGCCGGAGAAGAGAGAAGGGAGAGGACATACCCGTGGGTATGAATGAGAGCCACTCATTCATACCCACGCTCAATCAACACACTCTTTATGGATATACATAGTCCCACTAACTCTCACCCATCAACGCAGACACAGGGGGGTAAACAAAATAACCAAACAAACACGCACCCATAAAGGTTCAAAAATGTTCTGGTGATAGGGGAGGCCATAGAAAGCCTCCACAATCACCAGTCACCCAGGTGTTCATAAACGCCTTTTGAATTCATTTAGCGTGTGTACGGGGGCGCTGTCATCCAGGAGTATTGGAACACCACAGGGGAGCAGTGTTAGCACCACAGGGCGCCCCTGGTGCTGTACAACGGCCTCATATTCCTTGCCTGTGATACAACCATGCAGGACCACCTTCGGACCCAATGATCGGTCCAAAGGTTGGTCCGAAGGTTGCCCATATCATTACGGATCCTCCACCATGTCAAACGGTTCGCAGCAGACCTCGTGGGCCGGAAGTATCCTTTGGTTTCTCCAAACATAAGCCTGTCCAGGCCACCCATCCGACCATACTACTTGTTTCCATTGCTCAGGGGTCCGGGTTTTGTGCTCCTTACGCAATGTTATGCGTCTTTGTGCGTCGGGCTTGGATAAAAGTTTCCGAATGGCAGCCCTGCCATAAATTCCAGCTTTGTGAGCTCACAATGTAGTTTTTGTAGAGACGGGGTCACAGAGGTGCTGAGTAATTTTGTGGTCATTTTTGTGACTGTGCTTTTGAGGCACTAAGCAACTACCCTGTTAGGAGTCCGTCTATCCTTTCTGGTCAGCTTTGATGTGCGACTACTCTTTGCCCATGTCCGGAATATGCTGTCATGATATTTGTCATCCTTGACACACTGAAACATTTACCAATTTATGTGACCGATGCACCTGACTTTCTCTTGTTTTATGTTACAAGATAAAGTTACTTCATTAAATCTTCTGGATTGTTGGGGATTTGATACACAATCCTAGTCTTGTGTAGTTATGGTGCTCTCAATGACCTACTTCATTCTAACATAGGCTTCCAGAAGGTGAGTAGCAATGAATTAGATCATTGATGACACAAAAGTGTTTTACTATTTCAATTTGTAAACGTTTCTCTCTATTAGATTTAATTACGTTTACAAGCTTTGGTTTGTAATTTGGAGGCTTTCTTTGGTGATCGTTGTGATTGCAGTCTTCCGGGGTAATTCCATTGTTTGGTAAAGTGTCAGGGTGGTTTGCAGACACTCCAAAGCGTTGGAGGGACAGAGTGTTTACATTATGTTAGCACTGAGTGTTCTCTTGAGTGCTTTAGACAAGTGAGCATTGCACCAACACTGTTACCTTCGAACCACAGAGCTGGCCTTAACCTTTACAGAAACACAGACACACTTATGCACACACACATATACACACACCCACACCCACACGCAGGCACGCACACACGCACACACACACACACACACACACACAGACACAGAGACAAAGACACACACACGTAGTCTTCCTGGGTGGGTATAAGTTATCATTATCATCTGTCATTTACTAACGTCTTATTCATTCAAGAATAAATTAACTTCTTACAAACAACTTCTTACATAGGCGATAATGATCTCTAGAGCTCCACATTTTGCAGATCTTGTATTTAGAAGATATTATCTTGCAAGGCATGAAAGGAGAGCAGAGAGGACCCTTCTGTTTGGCTCAAGCCTGAATGACAATGTGTCTTGGTTTCCTTCAGACATTTGTACTTTTATCCACAAAAATGCATACAAAAACAACCGACAACTTTGATGTAGATTAATAATATGGCTGAATTTCAAACTGTAGCATTGTCTCACTGAAAAAAATATATGTCTACCGGAATATAAAATACATGATAGGATGTAGAATTTTAGTACACTGAAAATATACACCTAATGTCATGCCCTGTCACCTGTCTGTTCTCGTCATCCTCACTCCCAGGTGCTCCCGGTTCTCTTGATTACCCATTGTGTATTTAACCCAAGTCCTCTGTTTGTTCTGTGCCAGTTCGTCTTGTGTTCCCATGCCAAGTGCTCCCGCGTCTATTCCCTGTGTGTCTCCTAGCTTGCTTCGCTTGTCTGCCTGTGTACTCACCTCTGCCTGCCCCGACTACGTTCCTGTCTGCAGTCTACCTGCCTGATTCACCCATACATCTGATACCGACCAACTGCCAGTCCCCAACCAAGTCTGCTTTTTGTCTGTCTGTACTTTATTACTCCCGATCCGTGTACCAAATCTTTGCCTGCCTCCGACCTGCTCCTGTCTATCCCTAATTAAAACTTGTTGCACCGATACAAGACCGAGTCTGTGTCTGTTTTTGGGTTAATTTATTTCAGATGCATAAAATAATGTATAATATATTATAATATATTCATATATAATATATTAAAAATAAATTCAATATGAATATTTCAAGTAGACTAAAATTCTACATGCTATCATGCATTATATTGTATATATCTGTTAAGTATAGTTGCTACTATTTAAATAGCTGTAAATACTATTTTAATACTGTACTAAAACATCTGAAGTGATAGTAGGTATTACACTTAAGTGAACTTAATTTTTTGCTTGGGTTTTCTTTTGCCTTTGGTTGAGTGTTAGTTTGTGTGCGTACATGTCTTTGTGTGTGTGTGTGTTTGTGTGTGTGTGTCCAGCTGATAAAAGGCCACACAACGGTAAGCATATCTGGGGGAGTACCTACAGTCTGGAATAACATCTCTGTCTCAAAGCACGCATGGCTCATAGCCTGTCAGAACAACTTCTAAAATCCCCTGACCAAGACATCATTCTGCTGAAACACTTTATTTCCCTGCTTCAAATGACCAGTGTGTGTATGTTCATGTTTTACTAACCTGGTGGGGACCTTATAACGATTGCCAATCCCCATTAGGTAAAAGGCTTAGAGGTTAGGTTTAGGAGTTTTGGTTAGTATTAGTATAAATTCAATAAATTCATATTTTAACACCTAACCCTTACATTAACCCCTAAAACCCCATTATAACCCTAATCCTAACCTTCAGCCCAAGTCTATAAAAAGCAATTACTGACGATACCTGACGATTCTGACTGCCACTCCACTGACCCCACCTGATTGTCCCTGTCCTTGTCCATCTGGTCATACAGCAGACTTTAGATTGTGTTTTATAGACTCTGGACACCGCCCAGCATTTATTAATTATTACATTTGTATTCTTAAAATTTGAACCCAGCAAAGCCAGAAGAGGACTGGCCACCCATCAGAACCTAGTTCCTCTCTAGGTTTCTTCCTAAGTTTCAACCCTTTTAGGGAGTTTTTCCTAGCCACAGTGTACCAACCCTGTTGTTGCTCGCTCTCTTTGCCCCTGGGTTGCTATACTAGTAAGGCCATCTGGACACCCCAAACCCCAGAGGTGTCCTATTGCTATTAGAAACTAGTTACTGAAAAATTAGAACAGCAAGATATTCCTCAAAGACAAAATCTTATAGCCATGGAGTATTTAGGGTTCAAACCTGGTTTATGATGCCCCGCTGAGCATGATTAAACTGAAATAAATGGTTGAATTAAGGTCTGCAGAAGCATGGTACATTAGCATTGTAAATGTCTACAGGAGCATGGAAGGCAAGCAATCGCTAAAATCAGCCATTATGACTGATGTTACTTTAACGCGGCATGTTAACAATAACATGCTATGCTAAGATGGCTGGCTAACATAACATCAAACAAAGCAGCTGAATAAGCTGTGCTATACTTAAGCCAACATGACGTGTCTTGGCATGAGAACTGACCTGAGAACAAACCAAGATGTTCCTATTCTACTCATCTCTCTCAGAAGAGACTTTGGCTTGTGAAGGAGTGGAGGCAGACAGTGAAATGTGTGTGTTTTGTGGTACCTTCTCATAGTGCGTCTCCATACAGAGGAAGATGATATAGGCTGTGGCGCAGGCCAGACAGCCCTCCATGTAGGACTGGCCTCCCATCTTCTCTGCCTCCGCATAGTAGGTGTTCAACGTCTTTACCGTGTCCTCCAATAGGGTCCGCTCGATCTAAACAGACACACCATATGTATCCCAGCGTGAGGCTTTTAGCTAAACTGCGCCATGCTACACAAGCTGTTCTTCCACCAGCATTAACCCCCCCCCACACACACACACCTGCAAATACACACCACCCCCCACGAGGCACATTCTGTTCTCCCAAAATACCCTGGTTTCTGACCGATTTAGAGCCTCTTGCGTCACTTGTGGCATTCAAGTATGGACTAAAGAACCTTGAAAGGTTCCAATTCTAGAAATGTGAGAAGAAAGGGAAGAAACAAAGACCCTCACTAGCAATGTGTTAAATATCTAAATGTTTCTTTACAAAGCAACTGTCTGACTGACAGTTGTATTGTTTCTGCTTTAAAAGCCGTGTTTTAATACATTGGCTGAACCTCAAACTGAACAATTCGAGCACTCGATCACTCCGTTACTTGATATGCTAGGATTTTGCAGAGGAGCTCCCAACACAATGCCCTCTGTTGCGCTAAGCCAGACTTTCAGTTGGTAGCCGTCCACCATGGAGCTGAAACCTAGCGCCCCCTAGAGGTGGATGTTTCGGTTGTTTTCACAGTGAAAAGGACAAGGCGTGGTGAAATCTGTGGTGCTGTAGTCACACATTCCTACATCAAGCAAAGGAGTTTAATTCTTGAAGGAGGATAATGTTCGTGAGAGCAGTACTCTGCTGTGTGAGTACTGTCTAGTCCATCTGTAGTATGTGTATACGTGACTGGACCGTAGGAACCAACTGTTCTGAATGATTAATTAGTCCAAGGTGTTTCAGGGCTCCGCATTTGAAATCCCTGACAGAACTGCATGAATACAGTCTATAAACGCTTTTACTTCCTGGTCTCTTTGTCTCCAACGGCAACCAGCTCCCCCTTTCTCCTTAGAATTGTCACCTATATTTCTATATTTCTGCTACACCCTTCTCCTCTCTCCTTCTCCATTACCTTGTTTTTGTCCTCTCCCTCCATCTCTTCCCTCTTCTCTCTCTGTTCCCTTTCTCTGTACTGGGTTGTTGACCTGATCTGGCCTATCACTGTACCTATGGAGTGGCTCAGTGCTTCCTGTGTGTGTGTGTGTGTTTGTGTGTGTGTGTGTGTGGTGTATGTGTGGGTCAGGGAGTATGCGTTAGTGTGTACTACTATGCTAGTTATGTCCAGATGTCTTCACAAGTTTAGTAAACATAGCAAATCAAGACTAGTGAGGCATCCCTAGGACATCACAACTATATAAAAACAAGTGTGTGAATGTGTGTGTGTGTGTGTGTGTGTGTGTGTGTGTGTGTGGGTGGGTGCGTGTGTGTGCTCACCCTGCTATCCAGCTCAGAGGGGAACTTGGTCTGGAAGCGACAGACGGTTCCTTCACTGTAGTCCCTCTGGATAAACACTTTGGTGGCCAAGGATGCACTGTGCCTCAACTCCTGGAGGTTATGAAACTATGGAGGGAGAGAGACATGGCGAAAGACATGAGAAAGGGTAATTGGGGGGGCATCAGGAGGAAGAGAATGAGTCAGGAGAGAGAAAAAGAGAAGGTAGAAGTACAGGACCTCAGGGTTTTATACAATAAGATTAAAGAAATCTTCATCCTCTTCCACCTCTGTTTCTCCACCACTGTTCCACCTTTTTCCCCCATCTGTTCCTCCAATATTCCACCTTTATTTTTTCTTTAATTCTCCTCCTCCTTTATTCTCTATTTAACATGTTTTAATCCATTCCACCTTTATTCCTCCCCCATTCCACCTTTATTTTTACTCTATTTCTCCCCTAATCCTTTATTCAACTTCTGTCTTAATTTCATTTCTCCTCTATTCATTCCTTCCTCCTCCTCCTCCGCACCTCCAGCCCAGGGGGCTGTTATAAACAACACATTTCTATTATTAGAATTCATCAGCTGAAGTTTGTACACTCCCTTATCTGGTAAAGATTGGCCTTGTGTAGACCATGCCTCATTACCGGTCATTTTGCTGTGTTTGTGTGTATGTCTGTGTGTTCATGATGATCCCACAAAGCAACGATTAAGGCCTGTTCTGATTACAGTCATGCATATTACAACACACACACACACACACACACATTTACATCGACACACAAACGCACACAGAGACCAACACAGAGACACACACAAACACATAAACACAAATATGCAAATATGCACATACACCTTTATCAAAAAACGTGTTGGTACAATCAATGATTTACACCATTATCCTGGTTACAGATAAGAAGCAGTGCCCAAAACCGTGTTAAGATGTTATTAATAGTGTTGTAATTAATCGGTCCTATACTGTTGCTAGGGGAAGCATGAAAGGATGTGTCTAATTACAGAGATGGAGATGAAGAGATAGCAAAAGAATGAGAGAGAGCGATAGACAGTGGAAAAAGCAAGACAGAGCATGCAGAGAGAGAAAGAGGATCGGGGGCTAGCAAGCAAGTACCCTTTTAGACAACTTGTCATAATGTCTAGGTTATCTCTGTTGGCACTGAACCATCGCTTTTGCTATAGACAGTACCTTACAACTGAGTTAATCAATACAACCTCTAATATAGTATTCCATAAAACAATAGAGGTGGACTGGTGAGCTGTGTTTGCCTTAGGCCTGAGGCATTGTGTTAGCTCCCTAGTGCTACGAGTTAGTTCAAAGGGTTAACACATTGCTGAGGCACCTGGGTGACTGTATTTCATAACCCTGTTTGTCACATTGATTGGAGGACACGTCAGTATGAACAGCCGGCTAAGTAGGTTTAGCCTATTTCTGAACTACTGACCATACAGACACAAACGAACAAGCAAACAGAGACTCTTTGCTCAGCCAACTGTGTAGGGAAAAGCTGCATTTGTGCAACCATAAGCAGCCCACTAATCATGGAGTCACACACACAGTAGAAGCCTCTAAGGCCACTACTCATAACTATATCATCTCTGCATTCTGCATTATTTCTCATCTAAATGCCAGAGGGACAGCGAGAGGAGAGAGGGCTGAGAGAATAGGGGATGAGAAAGGGATGAGAGGAGAGAGATGACTGCGAGGGGCTTGGAAGAGTCAAAGAGGAGAGGGCATGAGAGGACGGGGGGGGCACAGAGAGGATGAGATGAGAGAAGGATGAGACAGATGAGACATGAGAGAGAAATGAAGGTGAGGGGCATGAGAGTCAGAGAGGAGAGGAGGTGAGAGGAGAATGGGATGACAAATAGAGGGGATGAGAGGAAAGAGGGATGAGAGGA
>JACXGI010002115.1:14319-29319 GCA_016801175.1 Esox masquinongy | reverse complement strand
CCGGGGATTTGAAGTAGCCGTGAATGGAAAAAAACCTTGAACATGACACAGCTAAGTAGTATTGGAAAGAAGAAAAATTCCTTCCAGTTGATGTAATAAACTGATAGATAGGTACAACAAAGGGCTACATGAAGTTAATTCAGCCACAGGCGGAAACACCAGCAACTGAATTTTTGTACTCTTAAAATGTTCACCCGGCACAGCCAGAAGAGGTCTGGCCACACCTCAGAGCGTGGTTCCTCTCTAGGTTTCCTCCTAAGTTCTGGCCCCTTTGAGGGGGTTGTTTCTAGCCACATTAGCACTGTTGTTGCTTGCACCTTGGGGATTCAGGCTTTATCTGTAAAAGCACTTTGTGACAACTGCTGATGTAAAAAGGGTTTTAAAAATACATTTGATTGATTTTGATTGAACTGAAGCTACGAGTGTATTTATCTTTTCTATCTGTCAGTGTCGTTTGTTAAATTAGATTATATTTATTTGTCACTAGCGTTGAAGTGAAGATTACACATACACATGTCCAGATACGTAAAAGTCATTACTTTCCAGTGGGTATACTTAGTTTTTACATGACTGGATAGTATACACACAAATTCAGCACTCCACTAACCAGCAGACTAGGCCAGAGAGTGAGATTCCCTCCGGTGAACTATAGACTAGACTGAGTGGAGACCTCCCAGATCTCCAGTCCATCACATAAGGCAGTGACAGCGGCAGCTCGGTCTACCCTCCCTAGCAGGTAAAGAAGGCAGAACAAAACCCAAAGCCTCAAGGCTTGACACTAAGAACCATCCTGAACAAAAGGCACAACATGTTTATTCTAGGTTGCATTTAAACACAATAATGTTACTGTATATATCAATACACTTCTATGGCAGTGTGGAAAAAAAGCAGAATAGATTGTCAACATGCCAAGGAGGACAGCTTGGCTAAATCTTTAACTTTCCCAAATCCATTGATGAGAGAAGGCAGTTCATAAATAAGATTTAAAATACAAAGACAATATTAATCATTCAGGTGGGTTATGCGCCTCGGCAAACAAAGGATAGGACAGGTGCTCAAGAACAATGACAAAAAATCAACACAAGTACTTGCCATGGAAAACTACCGAAAAGGCTTAGTTCGAGGCAAGGAGTAGTTGGAGCTCTCAAGAAAACATGCAGGAATCAGTCTCTGTTACGATCTTTTAATCCATGATAGTGTTTGTACAAACAAAACTGACTGACGTTTTTCGATGCCCTGCTGGCGTCTTCCTCAGAGTCAATATTATTATTAATATCATTTAGGACTAATTTACCCTAATTGGCATATAGATGCTTTAGTATTAAGATCACACCATAATTTCTAAAAAAGACTGTTATAAAAAAATGTACAATGAAAGTGTAGATGTTTGCAGTGTGTATTAGGTAATCCTAATACTCAACTCACAACTCACAACCTTGACATTGCCAGCGTCACAACCTCATAAAAACAGGTTACGGCATTCAGGTGAAAATGGGGAAACAGCCCTGTAAAACTCCTTAACTCCTCCACATTTACTTGATTGATTGAACACAGGGCAGTTGAGAACCTCTCGGAAACGTGTCATCTTCCTCAGGACCATGTCATAGAGGTTCTAGTTCCAGGACATCAAAAACTGAGCCACAGATGCACACTGACAGGTAACAGGCGATGTGTACAGAGCACTGGACAGTGTTTTACTTCCTGAAGCAATCCTACAGTGACAATCGTACAGTCACCCTATTAACCAGTGACATTGCCACGGGCGTAGGCTGCCAGAACAGGTCCCTGCTAGCCTCAACACAGCTAGGCATTTCAACCTGCTAGAAATCACACACATCGCTCATTGATGTGTCCTCTGCATAACAGCATCAACAGCTAACACACACACACACACAGCGGATGCTAGTAGAAGAACCTGTGTGTGTTTGAGCAAGCATGTGTTTGTTTGTCTTCACTGTTAATGCGGCCATTTAAAGGACACAGTATCCATGTTATAGATGTACAGACAACCTGGAAATGAGGGATGACGTCCAATTCAGGAAGCCCATAGTGTGAAGGTCTAGGTATCTCAAATCTCCTGGGTTTTAGGCCAGGTTACTTTTGTCTGGCTACCCAAACACTCTGCGTCTTCGGTTTCTTGTCCACAGGGAGTATGGATCTGAACAGACTCCCCAGTCGCAAAAAATGCCAAACCATCAGATTTGGTCCCAGAAACCCTGTTCTAATGGCTGCTATGGAAACAGCATTTGTCTTAAGTCCTGGATGACACCTTGTCAGTACAGCTCCTGCATTTTCTACCTTTTTTTGGAGCCCAGGAAGAGTGGCCACTACCTCAGCAGCAGGTAATGAGGATCCTTTAAAACAGGTATGCACGCTGGTGTAGCCTACTTCATTGAGGCACCGCAAGGCGACAGCAGGATGCAAACTAACGCGCATCTTTAACAGCAGAATCCTATTTGCAATCCGGCCAGCTCTACAAGGCAATGTATCGGAATTATTCCCAGAGAATGTGATATAGATGTGAGAAACGAGACAACACAAACACACGTAGAGCTCTGCCGCTGTCTATGGTGCTGATGGTGAAACTGTACAGTGGAGTAACCTCGAGGCTCTGCCCAGATCCAACCGAACACATTGGACTCACGGAAGGGCACACATCTAGATCAAGAGGAAGATTTGTTTACCTCCCGCAGTAGCTAAATATGTCTTCCACGCCGTAATTTTCTGTCGTTTTTTCGTGACATACAATAACATGCTGTAGGTTCAGTGTGTGTGTGTGTGTGTGTGTGTGTGTGTGTGTGTGTGAGCTACAGTAACATTATAGTTGGCCCATCAGTAAAATATGAAAATTGGTGCCATCCACGTCCTTTCACTTGCATTGCGTTTTTAGCCGTGTTAAAACGGGCCTCCCTTTCCACGGAATTAACACATGTCATTCTTTGTTCATTCAAAAACACGGTCTAGTCTCTAGGCAATCTCTTCTGATTAATCAAAAAAACAGCAAGCCTGCATATCACTAGCAAACGAAACAAACAAAACCAAATCAACCTCCCTTGCGGTTTTATTATAATGGATGAATTTACTATTCCACTAAACAAGAAAAATATGTTAAATTAGCTGAAATGCTTACCTCAGTCGCCATGTTGCCATGAGACGATGCAAGATCTGTCCCGTGCTGAAATAGGTTGTGAAATTGTCTGCTCGTGGGACAGCGCAGCTCGAGCTTCGCGGGAGGGCGGGAACGCATTGGTTATTTTGGAGCATGTGTATGACAGAGAAGGGGAGAGAGAGAGAGACAGAGAGAAAGAGAGAGTGAGAGGGTGAGAGAGAGTCTGTTACACCTTAAGCTAGCAGCAGGGTGAGAGAAATAGAGAGAGAGATAGAGAATAACAGATGCTCCGGAGTGAGGGGGAGGTTAGAGAGAAAATGCTACTTAGGCTATACCAGGATTGAGAAGCAACACAAGATATTATATCCAAAAGTGATGGCAGGAACCTTCAAATTTGGTGTGCTATACTGTATGAGTGATTTGCCTGAGTTTTTATAATATATAGTTGGAACGCTTCGAAAAAAAATAATCTGAAAAAGCTTCCCTTACCACCAAGCTTATTAAATGTAAACAACATCTATCTCAGTAAAAGGCTTTTCATAGGTAGCTCAGTGAGGCTCAATTACTGTGAGTAAAACTGTGAAGGCAATATTCATCCAAAAGCTTTTTACATTGATGGGTGTGTGCTTTAAGTTTAGAGTTCATATCCTTATTCAGACCTATTTCACTGCAGTTTCCTTATTCACACTATAAAGCAGTCAAGCTTTCAACAGTTATTTTTACAATAAACAATCATTGGTATGTTTACTACTGAGTGTGAAGAGTTTAGGGCTGCAGGTTTTCACTCCCCTTCACCCTCAAATTTGCTGCAACCATTATAGATCAATGGTTGACCAAAACATATTGTGTTGTATGGATGGGCCAAGTGCTAGGCATTGGGTTATGCAGTTGGGTTGTTTTAATTAAAACCTTACATCATGTCTATAATCCCTGAAAGAGGGAACAAGGTATGCCACATGTAGGGTTTTTAAAGTGTCCACACGTAAACATAAGCCACTAAGGACTCAAGTCCATTGGAAAGAAAGGGGGAGGGTGGGTTTGGCGTGTCCCATAATCCACCATCGAGATGATGGTTCTGTCAAATGGCCAGTTATTTTGACCATTCACATTTTGACAACACTGCTGGAGCTTTAAAAGATTGAATAAATGCATAAACAACACAAGGATTTCATTGTTTTAATTCATGGTTTATTAGAGATGCAACATTTGAAGGCATGATAATTAACAATGCCTATGGAAGACAACAGATGCCAGAAAGAAATGATCAAAATTGAGTCTAAGACAGAACAACTTTCCTCTTTCCTCAGATTTTCTTTTATTTCTCTGAGTAAGGAAGTGCACCTAATGGTCAAACACCCTTCCTAATCATTTATGTGTTTACTTGTGTTACATAAGTATTGTACAATAATTACATACTGTAGGTCTTAAAACTGCTATAGACCATGTTAATATAAATCCATATCCATTATAATGTTATCACATGCTAAGTTTGGATGCTGACACTTTTCTGTCTTTAACAAGGTTTACAAGTATAGTCCCACATGTGCCCACATCGCAACCCATATCTTAACATTGCATGTAAATGCTGGGATACGTACAAAATAATCTAATGAATTATAAAAAGAATCAAGAAAATTGTTATTCTGCAGAGTACAAACCTTACCATAATTAATAGGAAATACTTTATTTCACCGTTCTGGGTGGCCCGGCTCCAAAAATACATGTAAGTCATGCCCCTAATAGGCCACACCCTAAAAGAAAAAAGACCAATCGCCTGGGTCATATGAACTCATGGACTTTGGGTAGTACGAACAACCCTATATGTTATCTAATTACTCAATGGAGTTGTTTTAATTCCAGCATTTTTCAAAGCGTGTGTGGCTAAGGGTGAGACAAAATGTCCCTTTTTGACATATCAGGATATTTAATTCATTACCTGTGGTGACTGCGTTTATTAAAATGTATCATCACAGTGTGGGACAGCAAAACAGTACAATAACAGTTTGAAACCTTTTAGGACCAGGTAATTTTTTGTCTTCATATCATTTGCTTTCATGCATTCATGCCTCCCTCTTCTCCCTTTCTTCTTCCCAATATTCTTCTCTCTTTAGCCATCATTCTCTCACACACTTGCACATACGGACCCACGCAAACACACATAGAAACACCTATACTCAATTATGACACCCATTCTCAGTTCCAAGACTAGAACAGACTCCATACAATCGGAAGCTTATAGCACTAACAGAAATGCTGCACAGAATCCACTACTGAAGAATACCAAAAAGAACAAGAAACACAGGAAATGGACATTAGTCATGTAGAAATCTGTCATT
This sequence comes from Esox masquinongy, assembly GCA_016801175.1. Classification (NCBI taxonomy): domain Eukaryota; kingdom Metazoa; phylum Chordata; class Actinopteri; order Esociformes; family Esocidae; genus Esox; species Esox masquinongy. Next base: position 23,874 of record JACXGI010002115.1, on the reverse strand, counting down.
TGGTCTGTTGTGTCCAAATTATGCGATTTTTGGTCTTTGTGACACACAGAGTGGGTGAACGGATGATCTCTGCACGTGTAGTTCCCACTGTGAAGCATGGAGGAGGATGTATGATGGTGCTTTGTGGTGTGGGGGTGCTTTGTGATTTATTTAAAATTCAAGGCACACTCAACCAGCATGGCTACCACAGCATTCTGCTGCAATACACCATCCCATCTGGTTTGCGGTTCATGGGACTACCATTTGTTTTTCAACAAGATAATTACCCAAAACACACCCCCAGGCTGTGTAAGGACTATTTGACCAAGAAGGAGAGTGATTGTGCTGCATCAAATGACCAGCTTCCACAATCCCCCAACCTCAACACATTTTATTTTACCCTTGTTTATCCAGGAAGGACTCACTGAGATTACAAATCTCTTTTTCAGAGTGTCCTAGCCAAGACAGGCATCACAAACAAAAACTAATTAAATTAATTAAAAACGCACAACACAAACATAGGGAAATAAAAATACACCAACCATACCATCCAGTGCCAATAAAAAATAAATATAGCAAAAATGTAATTTTTGTAAACCCAGAATAGCTTCATAAATTAAAAAGTACCAGTGAGAGAGGCTATGTGTCGACAGTGAGTGCCGGCCTACTCTATTGTACAGAACACAGTGGTGAGCGAGCGCTCTGCAATTAGTAATGAACCTTAAAGCACCATGGTAAACAGTATCTAGAGCATGTAAAGACTGAAAAGAAGCACGCATGTTGATGAAATCCCCGTAATCTAAAACAAGCATAAAAGTAGCTGGTAAAGGAAGTGCAGGTTTCTTTCTAGCTTAAAAGAAAAACAAGACATATTTTGAAAATAACAACCAAACTTTAACCTCAGTTTTTTTTTACCAAGGGTAAAATATGTGTCTTAAAGGAGAGAGTGTCATCAATTAAAATCCCAAGATATTTGAGATGAGTTGGACCGCAGAGTGAAGGAAAAGCAGCCAACAAGTGCTTGTGGGAACTCCATCGAGACTGTTGGAAAAGCATTTCAGGTGACTACCTCATGAGTCTGATTGAGAGAATGCAAAAAGTGTGCTATCATCATGGCAAATGATTGCTACTTTGAAGAATCTAAAATATAAATGCATTTTGATTTGTTTAAAATTGTTTTGGTTACTACATGATTCTATATCTGTCATTTCATTGTTATATACAGTATCTCACAAAAGTGAGTACACCCCTCGCATTTTAGTAAATATTTGAGTGTATCTTTTCATGTGCCAACACTGAATAAATTACCCTTTGCTACAGTGTAAAGAAGTGAGTGCACAGCTTGTATAATAGTGTAAATTTGCTGTCCCCTCAAAATAACACAACACACAGCCATTAATGTCTAAACCGCTGGCAACAAAAGTGAGTACACCCCTAAGTGAAAATGTCCAAATTGGGCCCAAAGTGTCAATATTTTGTGTGGCCACCAATTATTTTCCAGCACTGCCTTAACCCTCTTGGGCATGGAGTTCACCAGAGCTTCACAGGTTGCCACTGGAGTCCTCTTCCACTCCTCCATGACGACATCACAGAGCTGATGGATGTTAGAGACCTTGCGCTCCTCCACCTTCCGTTTGGGGATGCCCCACAGATGCTCAATAGGGTTTAGGTCTGGAGACATGCTTGGCCAGTCCATCACCTTTACCCTCTGCTTCCTTAGCTAGGCAGTGGTCATCTTGGAGGTGTGTTTGGGGTCGTTATCATGTTGGAATACTGCCCTGCGGCCCAGTCTCTGAAGGGAGGGGATCATGCTCTGCTTCAGTATGTCACAGTACATGTTGGCATTCATGGTTCCCTCAATGAACTGTAGCTCCCCAGTGCCAGCAGCACTCATGCAGCCCCAGACCATGACACTCCCACCACCATGCTTGACTGTAGGCAAGACACACTTGTCTTTGTACTCCTCACCTGGTTGCCGCCACACGCTTGACACCATCTGAACCAAATACGTTTATCTTGGTCTCATCAGACAACAGGACATGGTTCCAGTAAACTAACCCTAACCCTAACCCAAACTGTTTGCGGGCTTTCTTGTGCATCATCTTTAGAAGAGGCTTCCTTCTGGGACAAGAGCCATGCAGACCAATTTGATGCAGTGTGCGGCGTATGGTCTGAGCACTGACAGGCTGACCCCCCACCCCTTCAACCTCTGCAGCAATGCTAGCAGCACTCATACGTCTATTTCCCAGAGACAACCTCTGGATATGACACTGAGCACGTGCACTCAACTTCTTTGGCCATGGCGAGGCCTATTCTGAGTGGAACCTTTCCTGTTAAACCGCTGTATGGTCTTGGCCACCGTGCTGTAGCTCAGTTTCAGGGTCTTGGCAATCTTCTTATAGCCTAGGCCATCTTTATGTAGAGGAAAAATTCATGTTTTCAGATCCTCAGAGAGTTCTTTGCCATGAGGTGCCATGTTGAACTTCCAGTGACCAGTATGAGGGAGTGTGAGAGCGATGACACCAAATTTAACACACCTGCTCCCCATTCACACCTGAGACCTTGTAACACTAACGAGTCACATGACACCGGGGAGGGAAAATGGCTATTTGGGCCCAATTTGGACATTTTCACTTAGGGGTGTACTCACTTTTCTTGCCAGCGGTTTAGACATTAATGGCTATGTGTTGAGTGATTTTGAGGGGACAGCAAATTTACACTATTATACAAGCTGTACACTCACTACTTTACATTGTAGCAAAGTGTCATTTCTTTAGTGTTGTCACATGAAAGGATATACTCAAATATTTACAAAAATGTGAGGGGTGTACTCACTTTTGTGAGATACTGTATATATGAGGATCAAACCTGTAATTTTTGGAACCCCTTTGAATGCTATAGAATTGAAATGTTCCTTTAATACAGACTCAAATCTAATGTCCTCAATAGTTGAGATGAACTTTCATACAACAGCAGATTTATTTGAGTTTTTACTGAATTACACGCATAGATTTGGCCCGTGGCTAGCACAGCCAACTTTTACTCAAGAAAGACAGTGTTGACCACAAGTCCATATGTGTTTGGGTCTGTGGTTATCCCTGCTCTGGTTTAGACTTAGCAGGAAATACAATTCCTACTTTTGACAAGGAGATGACAGTTCACTTCCTGCTATAGATTGGAAACTGTGTGTGTATATACATGCATCTATGCAAGTGTGTTCAAAAATGCAGCTGACATAGACACAGAGTTCGAACAAGTCATTTTTTGGAAGGCAGGTTTAGTATTTGATTGAGGCCTAACATTTTGAATTTTTTGTACTGATTTGGGAATGATTGTCTTTTGGTTTACCAGTAGATGTTATATGGCTACAGTAAATAGTTAAGTTGAGGTAGTCTATATTTTTTGTATTAATTACTTTATTAATTACATAATTATTGGGAATGTAATTCAAGCTGATGTGTTCAGAAAGCATCTCATTCCAGTCTCTCATTGTGTCAGCAGAAAATGATCACTGGGCTGCAAATCTGAAATTATCATAATAAAATGTCATGGACACGCACATTCAGATGAAAACTTGACTCATTTTCAATCATTATGTATTAAAATATTCATATTTACAGATATGAATAGTTGGTTTCCATCCCCGAGTGCCAATTTGTGTTTGAAGCACTTTTCTGTGACGTCTGGAAGATGGCTGGGAATAAAAATTTCTATTGCTGTAGGCTCTTTCAAAGAAAAGTATCAGAATTAGGTTTGGCTACATTGGCCATATATTTAGTTTTACCTTGCATATGCAATGACAGCATTGGCATCATTATGCATAATAGGAAATAAATAGCACACTTAGTGCACAGTACGAAAAGTACAGAAATCTCATATTTCCCTCACAAATGTGTTTTTCTGGTAAAGTCATGTGATCAGCAAAAAACCCTTGAACTACACATGACAAACAATGAGATCAAAACAGTTCACAGAAAAAGAGAAAGTCTGCTTACAAACATGATCTGGTATATGGCTTAGGGGATGCAAAACCATGAGTGGACATTCCCCTTTACTCAGTGTATCGGATCTTCATTTTGTCTCCCTGTTGTTCAAGTACACTGTTGTGTCATCATTTTGGTTGTGTTAAAACCCGTTCTTACAAACGGGATCAGAGCCCTGACAGCCTGTTGACGTTTAAGAGGGAGAGAAGTCGTTAAAAGGATATAGGAGATGTCTGCCTCCTGCTTTGAGCAGGGCCAGCTACAGGGCCGGCAACAGGGTCGGCAACACAGCCAACTTTACAGGATAAACATCATGAAGACTCTGGGTCAGTGGGTGGCCCGGCCGCAGTCCCACAGCCATCCCGTCTGGACTGTGTGATTGTGTGTGTGCGTGTGTGTGGCCTGTTTTCAGAAGTCTGACATCTATATGGAATTTCCATCCGTGCTCCAGCCTTTCAGGAATGTTAAACTGTCCTCTCGGTTGGAAAGCTACCCATCTTCCAAAACTGGGGTTAAGTCTTAAATGCTACCATATTCCTTACAGTCTGCACTCCTTTCAACCAGGAGAACAGGGTTATACCCGAGGACTTAGATAGTCTGCATTCCCAAACAGCTCTTGAAAAAAATCAAATGCGTAGTTGTGAGTGGGTGTGTATGTCACTGTGATTATGTCTGACTGACCGACTGTCTGTGTGTGTATGGACAGGCTTTGTCTGCCAGTCTGTTGGGGGGGTCTGTTTGTATGTGTGGCCAGGATTTGTGCCACTACAAAACTCCCATAACCCCCCCCTCCCCACTGTTGACTTGACCACAAGGAGGCACACACACACAGCACATACACACTGCACTGAAATCCACTCCCATCATGCTCCCTTCCGACAAGACAGGAAATGAGAATTCGTCCAGAGGAGACAATAAAATAATATTAACTTGGAATCTTTCGAAAAGCAAATAAACATCTCCCAAGTCTCACAGCACCCAAGGACAAACTCTATTCCAAAACGTTTCAGAACACTGACATCCTAGGCGACCTTGACGTCGGCCAAACAGGCGGAACAGTAAAAGTACGCAATGCGTCGGCCTAAATAAAATTGAATAACATCTCATACACACTTCTTTTACGATAACGTGCATTCTGAGTGTGTTACAGTAAGTAGATGTCACCGTTGCATTGCAAAGTAATGTGCGCACATGGAAATCTGGACCATGTTATTGTCTTAGGGACAGCCAGTGTCCTCATTCAGTGCCATATGCAGTCCAACGCCCAGAGTTACAACAACTCCATGCTCCATGGAAACCAAATAAAACTTCCTAAAAACATTAGAGAGGAAAAGCGGTGGATTGAAGATGCACAACCAACCCAGCAGATTAAATCAGGGCAATTTCCCCAGGTTTAAAAGGAATAAAACAGATTGATAAAGGGAGAGATGAAGAAAGGCAGAAATGAATGAAAAGAGAGCTAAAACAAAAATAGGAGGCGTAGGGAGAAGGAAGAGGAAGGCAGGCAAAGAACGAGATAAACCAGTCAGGGAAGAGTTAGATGCACTGTGGGACGAGAGGTATTAAGTATGAAGCCCAAACTATAAAAGAATGAATTTTATATGTTTTTGGTAAATGTCTCACGGATTTAAGTAGCACAATAAGAGTTATTGTTCAGTGAAATCAAATCGTCATAGGTTAGTGTTAAAATGTGAAAATCCTTGGGGGGGGGGGGGGCTTGTGAAAGCTAATTAATTTGACAGTTAAAATGTTTTACACATTTAATTTTACACATTAAATGTGTAAAACAAGGATGTTGGTCTTCTATTAAACAGATGGCAGCATCAGCAAACATCTGAGCATCATGCAGTAATCTTCCATAAAGAAATACATACGTATTGTCTGCCCATAGTCAGCGACAGGCTAAAAATACCACAATGGAATAGGAAATGAAATGACTGGAAAAGAGAGAGACAGAGTAGATGCATGCCTGAAGAAAAATAGATCTTCCTCTAATAAATCTCAACATCAAAGAAGACTAATCAACAGAGATTTCAGTTTCAGTTCCAGAGTCTGCACAGAGAGAAACATTGTGTGTCATGATTCACAAACACATAATTCCTTGTGAGTGATGTTAGCTAATTAAGTGGGAGTAAAATAAGAGGAGGACTCATAATAAACACAACTGGAGCTAGATCCTATTGAGACGGTTTGAAGTGTCATGTCATGGCAGAGAAACCAATAACAAATACCCAGTACCATGCTCGGCTTGTTTTAAAGATCGTCAAAAGATCCAGTATTTACAGCATTCCAGGGGGTTAAATGAAATCCTGGAAAATACAACATTTAAGAAGCTATCATTTCTGAATTGTGATATTGAAAATGAGAAAATGTCTGCAGGAGGAGTTATAATTTTCACTGTTTTACAGAATCTCTTATGGCTAACTATCCAAGTCAGTGTACACGTGAAGCAATATAAAAGAGGAGTCTCAGAACATCTCTGTGGAGAGAAGAGGACACCCCTGGATATTTCTCTGCACTGGGTCATCTATGTATGCTTTCGTGTGTACCAAATGCCACCTAATTCGTATATTGCGCATTACTTTCAACTGTTGGGGTTCTTGTTAATAGTAACACACTAATTATGGAAATGGGAAGACATTTGGGATGTAACCGTGGAGTTTTGATGACTCAGCTGGTCAGTGTATTATAAAGCCTGTAACCTCAGTGTTGCGGGTTTGACACCCACAAGTGTCGTAGCCACATTCAGCACATACTACTGAATATACACTGAATGCAAAGACTATGACGTGAAAGTGAATATAAACGTCTACTAAATCGGTTCTAAAAGCACTTTGTTTCCAACAGTATGAATCCACTTGAATCAAAATCAGCTGTGACTGATATAATAGTTTTGTGATTACAGAATACATTTGAATAGAGCAGCAGCAACTTGCATATCTTTAAACTGAGCTAGTGGAACTCCCGAAACAGTATACACTGTATGTATTGTTGCTATGGTTCCAGCTACCTTAACTGTGTCTTCTCAACTGTCAGGAATACCAAAGTCACTTAGGAAAAAGGGGATCGATTTCCTTTCAGTTAAAGTATGTTTATGAATAATCAATGAGTGGAAATCTGGCAGAGGTGCACTCTGCATGGCTCAGAGCTAGTTGCCCATCGGGCAACATTTGTTGAATTGATTTCTATAAACTGGTTATAAACTTGTCGTAATTGTATCCCATCCAAACGTTTTTTTTTACCACGTCAATCAATTTCAATTAAACTAAGCTAAACTTGTAAGGTCTCTAGCCAAATTATGATTATAATTATGAGTAATAGCAGTCATATGTCCACTCATAGAACAGGATTAATAATAATAGTAACATGATTTGGTTACATGCCTTGTTTTCAGACTGAGTTTATATGATCATGACATGTTGAGACAGCTGATAGAGTCTTCAATAAACATTCATCCTGGTTGGTGTTCTGGTGGTTTGGCCAGGTTCCAAGTCTGTTTCTCATTTGTCACAGAAGGATTGTTCTCAGGGATTTATTTGTGCCTGTGTGTCTGTCCGTCCATCTGTCTTCAACTTTTGAAAGAAGCTGAATGCACTTGAGGGTTGGAGTTGATTCCTTTTTGATTGTAGTATCCTGAGCTGAAGCGTAGATTTTTTCAATTTGGCAGGTCAGAATAACTGTTCCTTTAAAGTTTAGGTACTGTACGTCACAGAAACAACACGTTTAGGAAACACCACCATAAGTGTCCATGGAAGCTCACTGAGAAATGCTATGTTTCCCCAAGTAACTTTAATATTGGACATTTATTTATTAATGATATGAAAAGATACTGAGGGAATAGAAATTATGGGGAAGAGATGAAAGAGAATCATGTTTAATGTTTTCCAAGAAGAACAAAAATAGAGAGCGCCTATGTGAGGTCATTCCATTGAATTTGAAGATACAAACACATATGGACACACGACATAGTCACACGCATGTCCACACCCATTAGCAAACACACACACACATTTCATATCTCCCATAATGAATGAGAAAAACTGCCAGACAGGAAATTATGATGCATCAGTCTAACTTTTCACAGAGAAGAAAAAAGAGAGGAAAAGATGGAGCAAAAGGACTGAGAAAGAGAGGGACAGACAGAGAGAGATAGGAAGAGGGAGAGAGAAAGTGGGAGAGAGGGAGAGAGGGAGAGTGGTATATACTAGTTAATGGTGAGGTGATGAAAAGGCAGCGTTACTACCTCCAGGTTAGGTTAACAGGTTCTCCTCTGAAGTTAGCAGAGGACACTATAAGGAAGCAGATGATTTTATCCCAGCGACAGGATCAGAATAAATTGCATTAATATGCAGTTCCTAAAATATTTATAAGACATATTTTAAACAGACCAAATAGTACTGTGCAAAAGTCACTTGAGAACATTTTTAACCTCATTTATCCTCAGTTAAAGTAACAAAAACAATGTGATTTAAAAACTAGTCAGTATTGCAATTTGTTTTGGTGGACGTATGTGTAATTTCTTCAAGCAGCCCCCTGTGGTAAATTATTCAAGGCTTCTTTCAGGATTTGCCATTACTTTTGACTTTGGATTCACTTTATTTGATTCACGGTCCAGGTGATCCCACACACCTGAATAAGGTTTGGTGTTTGCCTTTGGAGTCTGCAATTGGAGTCTGTTAACATTTGGGCCAAAGAGGTGTCAATGAAAGACATCTATTTTCAGGCTTAGTAATCTGAAAAAAAACCCAACTCTTTAGCCTATCAAAAAAGCAATAGTCTGGAACATAAATGAAAATACGAAATGCACAGGTAAACACAGCAATCAAAAGAGGCCTACTATGCCAAGGAGGACCTCTACAGTGGCTAACCAAAGAATGATACCCATTATAAAAAATATATAGTGGTGAAAGGGGTTTTATGGCCTGGGCATGGCTGCACTGGAACTGGCTCACTTGTCTTCATTGATGAGATCACTGTTGACGGTAGCGGCATAATAAATTCTGATGTGTACAGAAACATATTCTCTCGTCAAGTACAAACACACGCCACCTAACTTGCCGCTTCATAAATCAGGACAATGACCCCAAACATAATGCAACAGCTACTAGGGAGAGATTCAGGGCCAAATAGTGGAAAGTGGATGAGATGTAAGAAGTAAAACACCTCAGAACAAACAAACAACTGTAGGCGGCTGCAGTGCAGGTCAGTCAGAGCCTCATTAGAGAAGACACCCATTATCTGATGGAATCTATGGGTAAAAAACTTTTGGCAGTTATTGCATGTAAGGAATATGTGGCCAAATACTAAACATTAGTGCTTAATTTGGACATTATATGAACTTGCCCCATACTTTGGGCCACCCTGAAAGAGTGTATGAAAAAGGTTCTGATTTCTAAAGCTTAGTTGGTAGAGCATGGCAATTGCAACGCCAGGCTTGTGGGCTCCCATTAAAATGTATTTGGTTGATCTCTCCCTGAAGCAGAAGCTGTTGTCATTAAATGATGGGGACTCTATAGGTGGGATAAGGGTTAGCACATATCTATCTCTGTGTATATCTCTCTGCGTGTGTGTGTGTGTGTGTGTGTATGTGTGT
>JACXGI010002115.1:0-14219 GCA_016801175.1 Esox masquinongy | reverse complement strand
GAGCAAATGGCTGCTGTGTATGACCATTGGGCTGGGGGAGGGGTCAAGGTAGCAGCACCTGGTTAGACTGTTTAACGTCATCTATGGTGGTGGGTGGGTGACTTGTAATTCCTGATGTGCTGTTTTGGCAAAGTGAACTGACAACGCTTAAGATTCTACATGACACACACACACACACACACAAAGTAGAGCCATTCAACCACACCAGACAGCTCTTGTTTGGCTTTAATCATGGCCACTGCCTTTTTAATTACCAATCTTAAAAACACGGCCAAATAAGAAAGTTAAGCCCCCATTTAAACCTTGAATACACTAGTTTTCATGACCTGTTGTGTAGGAAAATTATTGCAACATCTGTTGTGCAAGCTAAATGGGAGGGCTCTCACTCTTTCCTCACTACTTTTTCTCAGTCTTTACATTTTCACACACCTTTTCTTCAATCTTTCCTCTCACTCTTACTGAGTACTTTATAACACTCCATCTTCACTACTCACACTTTGCACTCGTTCTTTCTTCATTATTTCCTCTCACTCTTTCTCCTTTTGCTCTTTTCCTTACACAGACATCAAAGAAATGACAAACAGCCAGAGTCTGCAGATGAAGAGATATAGCAGAGGGAAAAAGGGACAAGAGAAGGAGAGTGTTGAAGAGAGTCAAGGAGAGAGACTGACAACTTAATCCACACCAGAATGAAATTATTATGTTTGCTGGTCCTGCTTTCTCTCTCCTCTCCCTCTCTCCCTCTCTCCTCTTCATTTCTCCTCTCCCTCTCTCCTCTCCCTCTCTCCCTCTCTCCTTTCTCTTATTAACTTGTGGAACAGGCTCACACATTCTCAATGTATGCCTTTACCAACAGCATTACTGAAATCCTGGATCAAACTATTACATTTTGGTTAATTTCCTTGATAAACAATCCTACACATGCGATATAAAAAACATTTTTTTTTACATTTTCATTTCAGAAAACTTTTGTAATATCTCTGGAGTAGTAAATTTTTTCACTGTATGTTTCACAGCGCTACATACCCGCCAGTGCTGCAACTGGCTGTAATATTCAACTATTGAGGTGAATATTATTTAGTTATTTTAAATTTTAACAAAATGTAATTTTTACTGCCAATTAAAACTGGGTGGGTTAAACAGAGAGTAAAACTTTAAGCAAAAATCTCCATTATGTTATGAAGCATGGCAGGGGAGATTTTGGAATGAGGTATAACGTTCTTGTAACTCACATATCTTCCACACAAATACCATGTTTACAGGAAACAATACAATGGGTCACTCACTGCATAATAAATGTTAGTGTTCTAGTTCCATATGCACCCATTGGGTCTTGGTTTATCTCTCTGGTTTGAAAGCTATAGGCCATAATTGGCTGGAAAATCCACTTTCTAAGAACAAACATACACATACACCCAAGTGCTCCTCTGATTATGTTTGAATAGAGTAACCAGCGGTTACAGGAAGAGGAAGGAAGGGCCTCCAAGAGTCATTGATAATAGAACCCCTGTGTGTATGAGTGTGTCTGTGTTTGTGTAGGAGAGTGTGTATTTATGTATGTGTGTATGTGTGTGTGTGTCTCAGAGCCAGTACCAGATAGGGAAATAAAGAGACAGAAAGATATGCGTTACCAAATTAAAATGGGCGAGACATAATTAAAAGTCTTGCGCTAATAGCCGGAGGGTCTTTAACATCATTATACTCTGGAAAGAGGGAACGTCACTCCGGATTACACACACAAACACACCCACACACACACACACACACACAAACAGACACAAACACACACGCACGTACGCACACACACACCATAAACGATTGTGTAAAATCACATTTCCTTTAAAGTGGGAGAGGCTTGAATTACAGATTGTGAATTAATTACGGTAACTGGGAAGTTAACTCTTGCATGTGTTCCATGACCAAAGTGGGATATATCCAATAACTACAATGAACTTTCATGTCCAACACCATTATAAATCCCAGAGCAGGAATGTGATTGGTTTTCACATGTCAGCGGTTACACAACTGTTCCCCTCACACCAAAAGCGTCCACAACATCATCAGACCTTTACTGCATTAACAACAGCAGTTGCAAGGCACACACTCACATGTTTTGGGAATTCCTTGGCTCTTTCCACAGCGCCTTACTTCAGAAGAGGGATAGAGTTTCCATTTAATAGTTAAAAATGTATGCTTTGACTGAATTGTTTAATTATTAATTGTGGCATTGCAACTTAACACTGGGAATGATTAAAAGCATGCCAAAAAAATCCTGTTGAATGTATCATACTTAAGTTCATCCGGTGTTTTTGGTTGAATTGATAGAACAACAATGAGACAGCCATTGGGTTATTTCCATTGCGGTTCTTTAGTTAGAAAACATTTTTTATAACTAGCTTCCTGAATGCTGACACATGGAAAAAGAATCAGTGAAATTTTATCTCCCACAATCAATCCTAAAGTCCTTGTTCCTGTTTGCGTTCATGCTATTCACAAACATTCAAACTATTGGGGATCATTTAGATGTCTCAAATTGTATGCCTTTTTCTTAATACCTTTAACCTATTATATATACCTTTTGTGTGAAGGTACATAAACTAATAAGAGTATATGGTGATGACGTGCTTTACAAGCCCATCCGCTAACCATCACATCCAATGACACGCTATTCACTTGCCTGTCTAGCCAGCATTTTCTTCCGTCTTCCACGCAGGATGTTCTCAAACCGAACACTAGAGGGGGGCAGTGGACATAGGCTGATCTTTGACCTCTCGCTGACCCTGTACGCTGGGCCGGAACTACACCACATTAGTGTTACCTGGATTGGCCTGGGACTGGTAAGAGAGCTGTGTCTCAACACTGTGCTGCAGGTGCCTCTCACTGTGTATCTCGTCTCCTTCAACCCTGATGTCAAAACACTGATTGGTGCACAGCCAGCCTGGGGAAGTAAGAGTGTTCGGGGTGCACAATCCCCCACCCCCAGCACATTGTATCCTCTGCACCCCCTGACGAGACCCGTGACGAGATTCACAGAGAGTTCACATCCATCTGTCCGTCGGCGACATGCAGGTCACTACAGCTGACCGGCTCGTCCGTTTCATACTGCATCTGTTTAATGCCAACAGCACCCCCTGATTAAAACACCTTCCCGTGGCCATGGATTTAAGACATTGTGTGGTTAGAAAAACTGTTTCATCGGCAGCTTTTCCAGATTTGCGTCTCAATACCAATTTGCATTCACACTAATACTAATTTCCATTCACACTACTAGAGGGTAGATGAACGCAGCAGAGACAGTGGTGTTTCTGTACATGGATACAGCCGGCAGAGAACACCTCTCATGTTAGCCAGTTTCTGTAATAAGGTTGGCAAACAGTCAATGGATGATTCGGGAAAAAAAAGGAAAATGAAATGATCTTTGCATTAACACATATGAATTGACCCACACAAACCAAAAGGCATAACACACACACACACACACACACACACACACACACACACACAATGCACACACACACTTCATAAAAAGCCAAATATGGCTCCAATGGCCTAATGACAGCCAGGGCCTTCTGGACAGCCATGAGATGTACGGTGCATGCTGGGTCATTCATCCCACGAACTTAGACAGGACAGGACAGTGGCCTTTCTGAAATGCCATGATGAACTAAACCTTTCCCATCCGTTTTACTGTAACAATGTGCTCCCACAGAAGCCTGTCCTAACGTTCCTCTCCACACAGGCAGGACATTAAAGACAGCATGTTTTCAATGTACAATATGCCATGATGAATTGAACACGTCTAACACCCTCCACTGCACAATGGCTTCGCCACAGTCAAGCTGTAGCAAAGACATGATTATACGTTCCTTGAATAGTAGCTGTCGACTATGATTACAGTCATCTCCTGCTTGAAAATACATGCGCGTTGATTGTTGCTCCGCCACCCTGTGCCCTCTTCAGTAGAACATTGCTGGCCGAAGACTGAGGTGTAGGTCTACATCACGAAAGAGCAGATTTAATGCAACAATATCAGTATTGTGTGCTGCCTGCAAGGGCAGTCACCCGCTTAATCATCATAAAACAGCATATGAATATGGTCTTGCATAGATTTATAATTTTCTTTGGCCACGAACAAAAGCGCCGTGAGTCAGTCAATTCCAGTCAAACAAGCCTTTACCTTTCACCCTGCCTCCGACTGGCTTCATAGAAATAACTGCATGTCTTAATCTTGTTTGAAACTTGGCTGTGAGAAAGAGAGCCAGCGCCAAGCTGCAGATCAGAATGAGAAGGGGATTTTGCAGACCTTTATTTATTTATTTGTCTTCCTGACTGGGTGATTTTCCTTCTATTGGTTCTCTCTCTCTTTCCCTTTTCTTTATTTCCCTATTTCTCTCTCTCTCATGCATATACACACTTCATATATATACATATATACATATATATACATATACATATACATACATATATATTTATATATATATAGGGATATGGAGGGGTGCAGAGAGATGCTGCTGTGGTAGGGGGCATTGTGTTTGTCTATTTACTTTTTGACAAGCTTTAATACTGCATCTCCTTACTGCATCCCCTTTTGTCATGCCAGATACCATAAGTATTGCCAATGAAAGGAGGTTGATACTTGGATTGTGAAAGGCTTGAACCAGACAAACAAGAGAGACAATATCATAACCCCTCTGAAAGCAGGGCCCTTATGGTGAATATCTCAAAGACTAAACTAATCACTTTGATCGTCTACTCTAAATGCCACTACCTCTAAGTTTAGCAAGGTCTGGAATATTTACATCAAATGTGGTAAACCATTTCATGCATGGAGGAAACTAAATGGCAGGGATTATTCTTTTCACTTTTTCACAGTGCGTGAATCAACTTATTACTGGTCAATTTTAAATGACTCCCTTATACTGTACCAATAACGTGAAGTACCACAACAATATCATATCTTACCCCAGCCCTACTTCCTACTTGAGATTTGGTGACATTGTGCAGACGGAAATGTTGTCTTAATCTTCAGCTGTGAATATTTTTAGGCAAAATGTATTAAGATTCACAAATCTGCTAGTCTGCTACTGGGGAGGTTCTCTAATCTCCCAAGGACATTATTGGCTGAGTCCCTAATTTTACTGAATCCATACATACATCTAAAGCAGATGCTAATCTTAGAAATGTGGATAACTATCTGGAGGAGGGTAATATGTACTTTCCTGAGTCAAGAGGATTCTGACTTGTTGAAGGCAGAAATCTCTCTCTAAGAAATAAAATGAAAACACTTAAGAACCAAGTGGCACATGTTGGTCTCTCCTCTTACTGTTATTACAAGAAAAGACCTGGATCCGGCAGATGTTGGGTCATATATGCACATTTGTCTCCTCAACACAGAGAAAGATGTATTTCATTCTATTAGACAAACTAATTCAGATCAGACAGGCTTCATTCCTAACATAAACTTGTTCTTCAATCCAAGGCTCATACTCATTTATTTAACACAATGTGTCATATATCCTCCAATGAAGAGAAAGCATATAACCAAGTTAAATGGTCCTATCTACTTGCAGTCCTGCAGGAATGTAATAATGTAAAAGGGTTAATTAAATGGCTCCAACTTTAATATGTGCCCAAGAATACCCACCAACCAATCACCCTTGCCTTGATTTAACCTTTGTAGAGGGCCGAGACATTGCTGTGCATTGTCACAGATTCTCTTTCATCTAACCATCATACATCTTGCCCAAACCATTTGATAGCTTCAAGAAGACTTGTGTGGTAGTTACACACGACAGTTCATCTCACAGCAGTAGTACTGTTGATTACTACACTATATGATCAACTTCCTACCAGATTCTCTGAGAGCATTCAGTCAGCCCACAGACAGCTTTATCAGATCACAGCAAAACCACAGCCTACTGGAATATTAATATTAGTAATACAAATAATTCATGGGATTTAAATTGCCCTTGAGGAAACCCTAAGACACTAGCACAATTTCATGAGGTATCAAAGCCAAACAAATGGCAAACTATTAGGAAATGCTATAGATGGAGAGACAGTGGTATAAAAAAAAATGAGTGTGGAAAACAGAAAAACGATTGGCCAACTGGAAATTCTGTCCCTTTCAGACAACTTCCTGGACAGGAATTGCAATAATGAAGATATAGACCCGGCAGAAGAAAGACTCAACAATATAATTTGTTGTGATCCGCTTCATCATCAAATCTATAACTATCAACCTAAAAACCTTTGAGTTAACAACCATGACACATGGTTTGATGAAGGGTGTAAAGAAATAAACAAAAACAAAGCTACCAAAAATTTGTACAAACTTTGTAAGAAGAAAGGAAAGACCAGCATGTCAGAAAACAGCACAAGGTAATTACATAATCCATAGATCCAAATCACTTCTTGGAAAACATTAAAGAAACATCTGGAATTTAATCTACCAACTTTTCATTTTGATGCCTGTCCTTTGTACTTAGCTAATTAAATAGCATTTGAAAGATCATGATTCTTGTGACACTTATCGCCAATACATTTTTTACTGATAGAAAGAAGCATACTGTAGAGTGAGAAAACAAGAGAGACAGAGACAGTAGACAGAGAGAAGACAGAGTGAGAACACCCTCCCAGCTCAGCAATTCCATTCTCCTCATACATCCTCTCCCTCTGCCAGCACAGTCATCAGCCCTAACAACTCAGCCACATCCCAGCTCAGCCACATACCAGCTCAGCCACATCCCAGCTGAGAAGGAATGATGTGATTGTATGAAAAAGAGAGAAAGAAGAAAAAGAGTGAGAAAGAGAGGGCTTCAAAGAGAATGAGAGAGAGAGAGTATGAATTGAAAAGCCAAAACAGACATTTTCTTCTGGGCGCACACTTCAGACACAGTCTAATGAATCTGCTTGGAAGCAGACTATATGTTATCTTGGGTTAAGAGGGTTAAGTGCTGTTTGGTTACAGCACCACTCAGACGAGATTCCATGTAAGGGGCTCCACAGAAGGTATCAGTGAAACATTCAAAAAGTGAACGTGTTGCTTCCATCTGTGTGAAATTCTAAAATGTAATGGTTTCCTCACATAGAAGTAGTATGGCCATTACCAGTGTCATTAACACAATATTTAAGAAACAGGATGACCTAGAGACATCCAGAGGACAGTGATCCTGTTGTTCTGGGGATGACCATGCAGTTCACTGTTGCTTGTATGCAACTGGCACGCTAGAGTGGTTCATACTGTATTGTGTCTCTGTTTTTCTAGCACAAATTGGAAGGACCTAAATGGAATCGGGTTAAAGATGGCCATGCTGGACTGGACAAATATCAATGGTTACTCTCATGCACAAGTCAGTCTAGGACCACCACTAAATAATCACTTACAGACTCAGTCTTCTGATTATCCAGGACTGATACACTGCACCAGCCCACTGAGGACTGACCTTTCCTGTGATAGGTCAAACCGGTGCCGAATTTACCGATGCTGAGAAGCTAACCCGTGAAGAAATCCATTTTGCTGCAGTAAAACAAAACCTTGTACGGGAGGACAATAGTTATTTAAATACAGGAAGGGAGTAGTCTATCTGTAGACAATCAGTGTCCTCATTCTGCTTTGTGTGTGTGTGTGTGTGTGTGTGTGTGTGTGTATAGCTACTAAATACCACTAAGCCCAACCATACGGATCCTATAATAGCTGTTAAATAACTCTAAGCTTAACCAGAGCACGTCCCTAATCACAACTCCGACCCAGGAAAAGAAGAGAAATGTCAGAGCCAATCAGGATCGAAAAGGAAGTCTGGAACAGAGGTCAAATATCAGGGAGATGAGGGATGAACCTGTCAGCACCTAAAGTGCAAGAGAGCACAAAAGACACAGATTAACGCGGTTCAGATTCAGAGAGATAAAGATTGACAGAGAGAGGGAGAGGGAGTGATAGAATGGGAGAGAGAGAGAGTATGAGGGAGAGAGAAGGCAATGGGACAGAAAGAGATGAGAAGGGAGAGAAAGAAAGAGATAGAGAGAATGATTGGATGAATTGATTTGTCTAGGGATGGTAGACCTTGTCAGCACAAAGACTACTCCAGGGTTGTGAAGGAGCAGATCCGTTCTTTTACTCAATGCTTGTACTCAAGTCCTACTGTGACGGAAAAGAGAAAAAGTGGAAAAAAAGAGAACACAAAGAGAAGACAGATTGCACTGGAAATGTCATTTTCTCTGAGAGGCAATGGATTCCGACTAGGAACATTTTCCCACCAGAAGTTTGAAGCGGTGTCCAGTGCTTGACTTGGGCAGGAGCTTTCTGGAGCTGATTATTGGCACCGCAGATTTCCTAATTAACTGGAGCTTCTCTTCATCTTACCTCTTCATTTAAAAATATATATAAACAGCAGCTTACCTGCACTCAAAATGAGTCCCAGCACCTATATCAGTCCAAGCCAAGCACAAGGGATGTCAGTAGCTAAAACAGAATTTTCCATATAGGAAGGAACAGCATGAAGTACCATTAAGTCATACAAGACATGTTCATACTGTGACAAGACAAACAGATTCAGTCTCCTGAAATCTTTCAGAGTCCGTATGGGTCCGATGGATTTGCTGTAGCCTGCTTGGAATTCCACAAACTTTTCACTTTTATCTCAATCACAGAAAGGTGAAGTTACAGGAGTGGAAGGTAGCCTAGCAATTAAAGCGTCTGACCAGTAACTGAAAGGTTACTGTGCAATGCAGTTCACTCAAATTGGAACCCAGGTCGTGGCTATAAATGAGAATGTGTTCTCACTCTATGTATCTGGTAGAAAAAGGATTAAAGGAGAAACTATTTGAAATCGCGTGAAATAGTATTGAAACCCAAGTCTGTACCAGACTGAGCAGAACAAGCCCGTGTTTTATCACCTTCCCGTGAGAGGCCTATTTACAGGGCACAGCGCAGACTCACCCACATACACTGACTCTGCCTGACACATTAGTTTGGTTTAGAGCGTGATTGTCTGCTCCAGGTCAGCATGTGCTAATATGGGTCTAACCTGTGTTAGTATGTTGGGTGTTGTGCCTGCGTGGACCCACTTCAACCAATGTGGACATCATACTGAGGGATGTATACAGTAGGGCTGTCAAAGTTAAAGCATTTTTCTTTTTTGAGCCTCAGAACCATCCATAGCCAGTGATTGACCGGGGTTAGTACACATCCCCATATCCCTCCAAAAACCCACCAAACAAGAAGGCCAGCGATGCCACTCTTCTGACCCTCCTTTCCAATTGGTCCTGAGACGTCGTGTGTGCGCAAATCACCTGCTAACACAGCTTGTAACTTGGCAAGTTATGATTTCATGTTTTTGCTAGCCTGAGCTAAGTATAAATGTTCCACAAAAACGTTCCACAAAAACGTTATATTAGTAGAAATAACAAAAACCCCCCATGCTGTGCATAAATGACATATCTCTCCTGAATAATTTTTGTGGATAAACATGGTTATCCATCTTGCCAACATTAAGCCTTTGCCTATTATTAAAGTACACTACCTTATGGACTTGAAGGAATTAGGGAATAATTTAATAAAGACACAAGTATATGGTTGTGGCCAACATTCATCAGGAAAGCTATTGTTTGCCGGCCACCACCTGAACGCAATACTGAATAGATTTTAGCCATGCACTGTCCATAGCTAATAAAATAAAACTTTGGATATCTTTATCACAATTCACTGTTTTTTTAACAGAATTTTTTTTATTTAGGGTAATTTTTGCAAACATTCTAAAATTGCGAGCAGAGGATAGGAGAGAGAAGGATGGGAGAATCATTCCTTGAGAAACATTTGAGCTTTTTGACCAAACCCTAGGAAAGCCTTTTACATAATCCTCCTCAGTGTTGTCCATAAACTGACACAACACAGCTACACCAGATGGAATCAAATGTAACTCTGCTAAATGGAAACCGTTATTAAATACACTATCTTTCCATCCAAAATCAAAACTGGACTAACTTGAAAGTACACTTTCCATCAAATTTTTTTGCTTTCCCTCATGAAGTTTTTATGCCTTGATACGTTCATTTCAGGGAATCCTAAGACTGGACTTTATTCTTCATGCAACAGAGATTTGATTACCTTTGAACATCCCCTACACAAACGAAGATCCAGGGTTTTTTGGTCTCAGAAATATCTCCAAAATGTATTTTGGTGAGCAGCATTGACCATAACTTCCATGCTCAAAGTGCCTCCAGATCAATATCACTCTTGGAACTTCATAAGAAATAACATTTTATATAATCTAATATACAGACCAAATACATATTGGGTTATAAAAGGGTGATGCTTTTCAGAAGTGGCCAGTGCGCGGGTCTAGGGAATGCCCTGAACCCTGTCTATGCAGTGTCCCCTGGCGTGTTAAAAGTTGGAAGCAAGCAGTGTGTCAGACATGACAGTGTCCACTCTACACCCCATAGTCTCAACGTTTCAGACTGCTCTTTCCCATCCCTTCCTGTCTCACATCAATAGGGCCTGCCATGGAATATAATCACACTGCAAATGAAGATGTTGAGTACAATAGCACGTGCCTAGAGTTGGAACGGTTCCTGGGTCACTGAGTTCAATTATCAAACGTC
The DNA here is from genome assembly GCA_016801175.1 of Esox masquinongy. Classification (NCBI taxonomy): domain Eukaryota; kingdom Metazoa; phylum Chordata; class Actinopteri; order Esociformes; family Esocidae; genus Esox; species Esox masquinongy. The sequence goes on along the minus strand of JACXGI010002115.1, from coordinate 3,617 downwards.
GGTGTGTCCGGGGATATTAGCTAAAACAGAAAGCCCTCATGCTTGGGTTGAGGTGTAATGCTGAGGTCTTTCAGCCCACAGATAAGTCAGAGAGGAAAATGGACTCATCCCTGCTCATCTTACAATCTCAATGATGGCCCAGGTCATCTGTTAACAGCGGCAAAGTATGGCTGTTAGGCAACACCATAATAAGAGTTTAAATGCAAACAGAGATTAACTTCTCCATATCTCATTTCAGATAAGACAGGATAAGATGTCTGGCTGATAAGTGAAACACAGAAATGCCTTGTGTACGTTTGAGACCTGGTGGCCTATATATGTGCATGTATATACAGCTCCAGAAAAAATTAAGAGACCAATGCACCTTTTTCTTTCCTTTCCAAAAAAGTTGAAAAGGAAGGTTTAGAGTGAGAAACAGAAGGGTTAAAATTAAGAGAACACTGCAAATTGAATCCAAGGCCACCAGCTCCCATCCCTCAAGAACCTCCACCATGAGGACGTCGCGGATGATGCCACCTCATCCAGCCCTCGGCAGTTTATCTTTTGGTGGTGAGTTTTGCACAGCTCTACCACTTTCATTAATTCAGACAGAATACACCATGTATTACTTGAACCATTTATTGGAGAACTTATGCACAGCCGTGTACATGCAATGTCTTGGCATTAGGTTCTGCTCCTCTGGGGTAACTCATTGCCATCACATGATCGTGTATACGATACTACTGTACCAACACTAACATAACCTTGATATTTTTAATGCAATTCCCATGGCAATGAGCACAGTACCGATCCTCCCCACAAGGAACAGAACTGAACAGGTGGAGGCAGAGATGGTGGGTGGGCAGGCACCCGCATGCTAGTACAAGCATCAACATCCAACTGAGTGAGTAACCTGACATTTAAATAGACAGGTGTACAATCTGACAAGGTGGTCGGAGCGATCCTGCATTAGCTGATGCATTGCTGACCAATTACCCCTCGGGTTTCCTGGCTGAACTGGCTATGCTAATTAAAACGCCCTCCAGGGCCCTAAAATCTTGTCCGACTTGTCCATTGCTTGTACCTTTATATCTAAAACCATGGGAACGTTTGTATTTTTCATGTACCATTAACAGATTTCTGTAAGTCAATCACTTTTGTCAGACACCTGATGACTTGATAAATAGGGATGTCGTACAGATTGTGTCAGCATTACAGTATGCCGAACCCTATTAAATTACAATGCTGTCCAATGGTCTTTAATTCATGGGTGGATCTCGATATTATTAAATCGATTTTTTAGAAATGATCTGTTCAACTCGTACAATATAACTTAAAGTATCTACAGTATGTAAGTAATTAAGTAAGCAGTGAGAATGGGAAATATAGACGACATATTGAACCGCGAAATCTGAGGAAGCAGCAATTCCACCTGGCAGGCTAACTGACCGTTCTTGAGCTACTCCTCTCGCCTCCTACACAGGAATTATCCCGATGCTGCTTTTGGACAGAACAACCTTTAGAGAAGGAAGAGGCTCATTAAGACACATACAGTTCCTGATACAGTACCTCACACATACCACATACGCACACATGCACACTGACATTTGACACCGCCCCACCCAAAGCAGACCCTCGTGGGCACTGGACGAAGAGACGGGGCCCAAACCACCCGGCTGTTTCAGCAAGGTCAGAGGGAAATATTTCCATTTCCATCAATGAGGTCCAGTGTCCTGTGAACGCAGTCTGTCCCACTCACATACCAAGGCCATTAGCAAGGCATGGCTTGGGTTGGGTCCAGGGCACCGGTCGGGTGCCAAGAACAGTCTGGTCAAGGGGGGGTGCACGGGTACGACGCCAAACTAACCAGTTTCACTGAATGCAAGAATAGGTAATGCAACGAAGCAGCGCAAAATCATCAAGCATTTTACACGATTCCAAAAGCAAAGCGACAAGCTAAACGGGTCTTCGGCAAGTTTGAATGAACAATGCTGGTCTGCTATTGTTCTTCGTCAAGCTTGATAACGACCTCTGAGAACAAAGTGTCCATACAGTAAGGATATTTCCGCAGTAAGTCATGGAAGGCCTACTGGAGGCCTCAGAAGAAAGAAGTACGGAGAATGCCTGCGAGCTCTCATGCTCCCAGTTGGTCGCTCCCATGCTCCTTCCCAGTCATTCCCACTGTTGGTCACCTAAGAGTTTCGTCGAAGGGGAGTCCCTGGACCCCTAGGTGTGTTCCAAAGAACTGCAAAGGGGTTGTGAAAGTATTGGATCAGGACCAATTTGTGAAAATAATTTCAGAATGAAGATGCTGCATAAAGCAAACTGAGAAGTTGACAACATCAAATGGCCTCGACATCGCTTTTCATAAAAAGTGCTCTATTACAATTAAAATCCAGTTTCAGTTGCTTGCTCTTTTTGAAAAAGATATACAATACCCCTTCGTCTTAAAATGAGAGTGAAAATAATGGTAATTGGACATAGGCTTTGTTGAAAAACGTGTGTCAGCAGCATATAGCCAGATGGTATGGAAATCACTGTGCATATTTCCGGCAATTTAGAGATTTCAGGGAATTCAAGGGAATAATTCAAGGGAACATAATATAATTGGAAGGACCCAAAATAAGCATCAGTCTGAAAGAAATGCATGATTTTCTTTTTTTTTGCTATATAAAAAATTAGGAACTTTTTTGTATATCAAAAAAATGAATAGAAAGCATTTGAATTCACCACCGAATACTACTTCATATAGGCCTGTGGTTTTCATTACATTATGCAGATCTACATATTTACATACAGGGTATATACAGGGTTGGGGTCAATTCTATTTAAACTCTTTTTTTTCAGGAAAATATGAACCCTGTTATATCTTTATTGTGCCTTGTCCTAAATCCAGTCACAGCCAAGCTCCTCAACTGGGACTGATATACTGTATAATGGCATTGACTAGCATATTTTAACAAGCACACATCCACAAACACACACACACACACACACACACACACACACACACACACACACACAGACATACAGAGGATATAAAAAGTCTACACACCACTGTTAAAATGCCAGGTTGTTGTGATGTAAAAGAATGAGACAAAGATAAATCATGTCAGAACTTTTTCCACTTTTAATGTGACCTATAATGTGAACAATTCAATTGAAAATCAAACTGAAATCTTCGAGGGGGCAAATGAAATAACCTGGTTGCATAAGTGTGCACACCCTCTTATAACTGGGGATGTGGCTGTGTTCAGAATTAACCACATTCAAACTCATGTTAAATAGAAGTCATTACACACCTGCCATCATTTAAAGTGACTCTACTTAATCACATTTAAAGTACAGCTGTTCTAGTAGGATTTTCCTGACAGTTGCATCTCAGAGCAAAAGCCATGGTCTGCAGAGAGCTTCTAAAGCATCAGAGGGATCTCATTGCTGAAAGATATCAGTCAGGAGAAGGGTACAAAAGAATTTCCAAAGCATTAGATATACCATGGAACACAGTGAAGACAGTCATCATCAAGTGGAGAAAATATGGCACAACAGAGACATTACCAAGAACTGGATGTCCCTCCAAAATTGATGAAAAGACAAGAAGAAAACTGGTCAGGGAGGCTTCCAAGAGGCCTACAGCA
>JACXGI010002114.1:41349-78731 GCA_016801175.1 Esox masquinongy | reverse complement strand
CTAATTTTCTGAGATACTGATTTGGGGTTTTCATTAGTTGTCAGTTATAATCATCAAAATTAAAAGAAATAAACACTTGAAATATATCAGTCTGTGTGGAATGAATGTATACATTATACAAGTTTCACTTTTTGAATGGAATTACTGAAATAAATCAACTTTTTGATGATATTCTAATTATATGACCAGCACCTGTAGATGATAGAATTCCAATGTACATTGTACTGCCCTGAAGACCAAAGGCAAAAGATAAATTGACTACACCAAATGTGTGCATTTTCCAGATAATCGCAATGTATGTGACATACATTAAAGAAACTCATGAATGCATAATGTTTCTAAACATATTTATATATTGTCCTACATGATTTCCCATGTGACATAACAATTACCATATTGAAAACATAGAGGTAGTTTTTTATTAGTAGCAGACGCATTTGTTGTATTGCGTTACTCAACCCCCCGAAAAAAACACAATTACATTTCATACAAATGTCCCTTAACTTTTTTAGGCAGTCAAGATCAGGATCCACATTGACAGTAACCAGTCTAAGTGATCAATGTGTTTATGTTCGTATTAGATACGGATTGTATATGAGTCTGAATGGGTCACATAGCGCACCCAGCGTTGTGATTCTCCAGGCTGTATCGGGGACAGGCGGAGGAATCTAATTTGCAGTCCTGTGCAGGTGTACTTCGGCAGCTCAAAGCTCAGACTGATGGATCCTACTTCCTGTAGCGAGGCTGAGCTAAGGCCAGGGACCTCGAGCTGAATGTAAAGATAAAAAACTACTATTAGGAACATATAATCTAGCTTGAAGAACAGGATTTCTGCTACTAAAATAGACATATCCACAATACACAACCAAAATATTTTACAAAATGCAATGTAGTGTAGTGAACTATTGTGCCATCGTAATCACTATAAAAATAATCTTTAAAATATTCCCAAAATATTTTTTACAGCTTTCTTAAGCAGATTGACAAAACGTAAAAGTTAAATACTAGTGCAAGCGGAAAGCAGGGGATTTGAGAGAGCTTAACCAGGTAAGTCAGTTGAGAACCTATTCAATATGGTTTCATGCAATCTTCAAATGACTCATGGATTTGAGAACCTTATATACACCTAATAATGTTATCTATAATCTGACAACAAAAAACTGATGAGATGTGATTCTTTCAGATTGTTTTACTGATTATGTTAAGTCACCTTGAACAGGGCGGAGAGCTGGGCACCCCCAGGGAAACGAGGGATCTCCCAGTGGACAGCCTTGTTTTGTGGCTGCAACTCAGCACTCTGGTCAGGGCTGCTCAACTCCTGAGAGAGACTGGAGAACAAAGAGTATGAGAAGAGAGGGAGAGAGGGGTTATTATGTACTAATGGGTACACATGGTAAGAGACAAAGAGAAAGATGAAGAGAACATGAGATAAAGAAAGGGGGTTCTCACCTTAGTGATCCCTTGGGTATCGGTATTGTTATACTAACATTAATGGCAGCGCTGTAAGAGAAAAGAGATTCAGTGACAGAGAGGTACCTATATTACAGCCCAGGTAGAAATGGCAAGGACAATCAGACTGACTCACAAACTATATATTCTTAAAATGTAGAAAATGTATGTTAGCAAATCAGCATGGAGCAATGGAGAACTGACCTCTTTGGGGGCAGGTCACATCGGAGCTTCAGGTATATCAATAACCTAGAAAGAAAGCACAAGTTTGTGTTTAGAGTCGTTAAGACGTAATTCCAGAACACTCAAGTGAAATGTGAAAATTAAAATGATCATCATGAGAAAGATGAGGTAGCGTGTGTTTAAGACATATCAAGATGTTTTGATAAAGGGTTATCTACAAAAGGAATGAACAGTGTTCTGAATGATGAGGAGTTCTGTACCTGCCACCAGTGTCCCTCTCAATAGAAGAGAACAGACGGAATGGAGGAGCTGTGGGCAGGTCATCACACAACTGGTACTGCATCACTGTTTGCTAAAGACAAAACAAGTATTTGTGAGAAACAGCGAGAGAACATATTTGTTTATGCAAATGTGTGTTTTAATAAATTCCATGACCACCTCTCCTTGGCTGGGACACAATTTCAGGATTCTGTAGGTGTCAAACTCATCCAGCCGGACTGCCTGGTGAAAGCTGCACTCATCCACACGAACAGCTGCCCCATAGCCTGAGAGATGAAAGGAAAGAGTGGGGGAAGGGGAACGATGTTCCGAATGTAAAGGGGAAAGCATACTTTTATGTTATGCTTGGATATCAATGACAGATTTAAAACAAGAATGTGCACACATTTTAATCTCTATGGGTATTCACACCAATGACTACTCTTCCACAATACAGAGAAGAGTACAATTTAAGGTGTTTAATGTCATCCATTATATCAATAAATGCTATGGCAGAGAATAATAAGTTTCAATACCACAGCATCATTTTCATCCAGTAGTGTAGTAATCAGGTCACCATACATTCAGCCAGTGACTCATCTGAATGAATACTACTGACTGATCTAGCCAGTGAAGGATGTAGTATTTTCAAGGGGTGCACTGCATACCTCTCAGCTGGGACTTTCCAATGCTGAACTCTTCATTCAGTCCAATCCTCATCTCTACGAAAAGGGTAGGGCGCAGAGGAGACACGGGAGACAGTGAAATATTTAACATTTTTTTTCAAGGCATTATTATTCTTTTTTTGACTGGATAGTGCAGAAAGATACAGTCGTTTTTGCTAAAAGAGCAGTGGGCCTGACTTAAACCCACATTGCAGCATACGTGTTCCGGAGGCAGCAGCTTAGACCATTGGACCAATCGATGCCGAGGTGAGGAGAATGCGTAAATATAAAAATGGTCAAGCATGTAGGAATTGGAACCTTTTAGGGCTTGTATCTGCACTCTATTTACTCCGCCTTCTCTTGAGGCAGTGTAAAACACCAAACTTGAAACAAGAAAGCTCACCTGAGCAGCTTGGCATGTAACACTTCACTCTGATCTCTCCCTCAATGTCTGCTTTCATCAGGACTCCCTGAAGAGCAGTAAGACAATATATCATTTATAACACTGTTATACTGTATACCCATTCAGAAATATGAAAACAATGATGTTTAATGTGATACTCACGTTGGCACCTATGACAACAGATATCCTTTCAATCACATCCACAAATATCTCATTTTTACCTCCCTGAAGACCGAATTGAAAAGATAAGTTGATTAATAGATATACCATCACTGATCAACACACTAGTACTCAGGGTTAGCTAATAAACCCAACAGTAGGTGCGTTCCATACCTGTTCTCCTCTGCTGGACATGATGGGCCGTGTGGCAGCTACACTGGGGGCCACTTTATTTTGCTGGGTGTCTGCTCCAAACTGAAGAAAAGAACTGAGTAAGTACAGCTCAAAATGTCCTTGTAAGGTTGAAAATCTGGAAATCACGGCACAACCAAATATCAGTGTGTGCCGATGCAGAGGTGTCTTACCAGACCCACGTTACTGAGGTCAAACAGGCTGAGGGGCTTGGAGCTGACTGCCTCAGTCTGGATGAAGTTCTTCAGGATGTCAGTGGAGGTTGTCTGGATGTATCCAAAGTCCTGATGGGGATGAAGTTACAGAAAGTGGGGATGATACAGAGCGATGAGAATGGGGATAAGGTGGAATGGAGAGAAGCACAGATAACCCAGGCCCCATTTCCCAAGAGCATTTTAAGGCTAAATTTTAGAAGCTTCATAGGAGCTTGGTTAAATCTTTGAGCAGTTTCCCCTAAGACATTGTAATTACTCCAAGTTGGACTTGGAAAAAGTTATTTAATGACTGCCCCAGTCCCCAGAGAGAACAACATCAGATAATTTCTTGCCCTTCTGTTTCAATTCATACATAGAAAATCTCCACTATATGTTTATTGGTCTCTTAATTACAAATACAAAGTTCCCACTGTCTCAAAACTGTGTTTCAAATGAAAACTCAGGTGACTGAATAGTTATAGCATACAGGCTGCAATATAAGCTATATAGCCTAAGCCTACGTGCTGTAATTCAATATTATTGGAATGCATTGGTTAATTGTAGATTGTCTGTAATATCTACCTAAATATATTTAATGATGTGTAAGTGTACAATGTGCCAAAACTTTACTAGTATTCTGATTATCCTCATTTTTGTAAGCAATAACCATTATAATAAAACCACCTCAATATTTACAGCCATAGGTGATCCTATATTTAGAAGCTGATCCATAGTCAGTATTTTGCAATAATTATAATATTACAGTAGGGTTTGAATTTAGTGCTGCCTTTTTTAATTTTCCATCCTAATAGTACTGACACGTGGCCTAACCAAGTACAAGTTGGGACACTGTGTAAAAGGGAAATAAAAACAGTATGCAATGATGTGCGAATCATTTACACCCTATATTAAATAGAAAATAGTACAAAGACAACATATCAAATGTTGAAACTGAAAATGTTTTAATGTTCCTTGAAAAATATTTGCTCATTTGAATATGATGCCAGCAACATGTTTAAAAAAAGCTGGGACAGAGGCAACAAAAGATTGGAAACGTTGTATAATACAAAAAAAGAACCTGATGGAACATCTCACAACTAATTAGGTCAATTGGCAACAGGTGAGTAACATGATTGGGTATAAAAAGAGCATCCCAGAGAGGATGAGTGTTTCAGAAGTAAAGATGGGGAGGGGTTCACCACTCAGTGAAAGACTGCACAGGCAAATAATTTAAGAATAAGGTTTTCAACGTAAAATTGGAAAGAGTTTGGGGATCTCATCATCTACGTTCAATAATATCTTTAAACGATTCAGAGAATCCAGAGAAATCTCAGTACGCAAGGGACAAGGCTGAAAACCAATATTGGATGGCCATGATCTTCGGGCCCTCAGGCAGCACTGCATTAAAACAGACATTTCTGTAGTGGAAATCACTGCATGGGCTCAGGAACACTTCAGAAAACCATTGTCTGTGAACACAGTTTGTTGCTGCATCCACAAATGCAAGTTAAAACTCTACCAAAAGAAAGAAGAAACCAAACATAAACAAAATCCAGAATCACTGCCGCGTTCTCTGGGCCCGTGCTCATTTAAGATGGACTGTGGTGAAGCGGAAAACTGTCCTGTGGTCTGACAAATCAAAATTAGAAATTATTTTTGGGAACCATGGATGTCGCGTCCTCTAAAAAGGGCTAAAAATGAAAGGGACCATCCGGCTTGTTATCAGTACACAGTGGAAAAGCCAACATCTGTGATGGTATGGGGGTGCATTAGTGCATATGGCATGGGTGACTTACACATCTGTGAAGGAACCATTAATGCTGAACAATATATACAGGTTTTGGAGCAACATATGTTGGCCATCCAGACAACGTCTTTTTCAGGGAAGGCCTAGCTTATTCCAGCAAGACAATGCCAAACCACATTCTGCATGTATTACAACAACATGGCTCCTTAGTAAGAGTCCATGTGCTAAACTGGCCTGCCTGCAGTCCAGACCTGTCCCCTATTGAAAACATTTGGCACATTATGCAATGAAAAACACAACAAAGGAGACCCTGAACTGTTAAGCAGCTGAAATCCTATATCAAACAAGAATGGAAAAACATTTCACTTTCAAAACTACAGCAATTGGTGTCCTCAGTTCCCAAATGCTTAGTGTGTTGTCAAATGAAGAGGAGATGCAACACAGTAATAACTTTACAGTAACAACTTCTTTGAAACGTGTTGCTGCATCAAATTCAAAATGGGCCAAAAACAATAACATTTCTCTGGTTCAACATTTGATATGCTGTCTTTGTACTATTTTCAATTAAATATACAGATGAAATGATTTGCACATCATTGCATTGTGTTTTTATTTGCATTTTACACAGCGTCCCAACTTTTTTGGAAACAGGTGTTGTATTTGGCAAACATCCTCTGGGTGTGGGGTTTTGGGAAATTCACACTATATCTTTGGTTGTTGCTGGAAAGGTGCTTTGTCCAAAACACTTGTATGCCTACATTGGGAAACCGGGCCCAGGACCTAAGACTTAAAAATTGCCAAATAATAGAAATAAGAGACAGAATACTCACCACCACCTCATCCAACACCTCATATATGAGAGCAAAGTTCATCCGGACAGACTTCTCTGACAGACAGCCACAGTAATCCTTAATCAGAGCTGTTAACCTGTAACACACATAGCCATCAAAACACCCACACACTGTACAGCATATGCACTGGACAACTGTGGAGGCCAAATAGTAACACATATTGTTGTGGAGCCACTGATGCGCTAAATGACTGATGTGCTAAATTATTGATGTGCTATAAATGTAATAAATTACATTTGAATCACAAACACAAAGCTACTTGTAGAATGCATGAAGTACAGACATAATTACCTATTTAGGAACTCTATGATGGTGAAGGGAGAGGAATCAGCTTTTGTTGTGGCAACCCAATACAGCCCTCCCTGTCGGATGTGAACATAACGCAGCTCCTTGTGTTTCTGCGGACCACCATATAGGGAAATCACATTACTGTTTGTAACTGATTATACCCTAGTAGACCCAGCATGTGTATTTGCCAAACTTACCATGACCACTGGAGGCTGGTCACCAGTCAATGTAGTGACCATCTCATAGAATTTGTTGACAGCATCGCATCCAGCTTCACCACGGACTGACAACTCAGGCTTAAGGGTAATCATTACATTACTTACACTTATCACTGTCTTTGACAATACTCTGGGAGTGAAATGGAAGAGGTTTCACTTTTTTCCCCTCAACAAGACATTTACATTAAAGTAATGATGAATGCTGACTGACTGAAAACAACAGTATGTTCTAGTTGTGTTTGGTAACTGGTTTATAACAGCAATAAGACATATTTGGGTTTTGTCCAATAAGAACAGTCCATATAGCCATGGTATAATGGCAATATACCACACAACGTCATGTCTTGTAGGTAGTTACAACAATTCTGATTTTTACGGTTCGCATTACATCATGGAATAGGAGTAGGATACAGTCTTTGTAGATAAGGTGATCTCCTTTCGAGGACAAGATGAACACCTGCGATATCATCTTCTTACTAGAGCACAATAACAAAAATGTATCAAGGCAGGATGAAATCAGCAAGTCAGGTTCAACTAAATCTAATAACTTTAAAAGCAAACATCCTATTGTAGGCGCTCTGCGCATTTCAAACGGTTGTGATTAGTATTATTGGGATTTCGTGAACAATGCCACTAGCCAAAGAGTAATATAGCTAATTACTAGGATGTGACTCCAACCCAATATTTTATCACCTACAGTATGCTAGCTAACGTTAACTGTCAATTACCGTAAAATGCCATGATTGTATGAACTTGCCCTGCTTTGGCTTTGCTTTCCTATTAACATGTAAGTCTTGCTCAGTAATGGAACTTTACCTACGTTGACTCTTCAAACATACATCATGACCGACAATCGTACTTCAAGAAGATACCTACATAAATCAACATCATGTATTGTAGGAAGATAGCTAAGTAATGTTAGCTAACTGCTGTTTTTTTCGGTTTGTTTACGCGTCCATTCTTGTTTGATGATGGTAGACTCGCTGCTAAATCAGCCTCAAGTTTTACAGCGCCACCTATAGACTGTTTTAATAAAATGTCACAAAAATGTGCACAGCACGGCACGACCGGGCACAACTGGCACACAACGTGACTTTTCTGGTGCAGGGAGACCTCCAGCTTCTCTAGTCTTTGACAATTAGTTTTGTGGAGCTCCGAATCCCTGAAGCACTACGGATTCCACTACGGATTGCGCGATTTTAAAGTGATGAATGGGATCACGTGATGAATGATTTCGAAAACTTTGTTTGATTACTCCAAAGTTTTCCGATATCAATGTGCTTTCAAACACTGTCCTCTACTGGACACTATTTGTAATTTCACATTTGTAATTTCAGCAGCGACAGAGCAGGTTGTGTGGGTAAAAGATAGTATATTACCGTTTTTCTAGCAGCAGGATATTATGCTGGCAGCACTAACTCAGATTTCTTTTTCTAAATAAAAGCCGTCATTGAAATGCATTGCAATGTGCATAATTCGGTAAAAGAATTGTGAATTGTTTTCCAAAGCAGATTATATGTTTTTCTTAAAGTAAAAGTATAATGATTAGAAACAAATATATGTATACATTTTATATATATACATTAAAAGAATTAAGAAGAATATTGGAACAGACATTAAACAGACAATGTACAGACCTGTATAAAAAAAACTAGACGTTGTGCCGCAGAACATGGAATTCAAGAACTTATACCCTAGTGAGTAATTCTCAAATGCCATGTTCCGTGGCATAACATCTAGTTTTTTTATAAGGTAATTTGCATAGGCCAAGTTCAGGTATGTTCTTGCACTGGAGCCAATTGAGTAGGTGGGTAAGAAAGTGCTGCCGGCTATATTTTCCTGTATGCCGCCTGTATTTTCTCCCCTGAATTAACACTGTAAATGGATTCTTTATACCCTAGTGAGTAATAATCGAATACCATATTCCGAGGCACAATGTCTAGTTCTTTTTTATAAGGCAATATGCACAGGCCAAATTCAGGTATAGAGTCTTGCACATTTTATGCTTTATTATTGTGGTTTAAATTATTTCATTTTAAACCTGTATAATTCATCTATTATTTGCTCTTTGCATTCTTTAGAAAACTTGTTAAAAATGTCCTATCTATACGCTTTGCCATCTTTAGAACGAATGTAATATATTGATATTGGCGCTTTTATTCTGAAGGTTTACTCATTACAATACGATTATGGCGTCATCGTTAGTGCTGCTGGCAGAATGCTTGTAGATAGTACAGGCTCTGACCGGCTCTACCTACACACACAGCATCAGCATCTATCTTGATTTCATAATTACACACAAAGTGAATTATTTTTAACATAATGTCGAATTGATATTTCAATATGGACGTGGCCCATCAAGTTGTTTCCTTTATAGGCTGCTTCCAGAAGCCATAGTGTTTATATAGTACTGAAATCAATATTGCAAAGTGTAAAATAAGTATCCACGTGTTGACAGCTGGAAATGTAATGTTTAAATTGTTTTGAAAACAACCTCAATGAGATCAGAATTTGTAGGTTTTTTTAGTATTTTCCAAGGCTAGTATTTTTCGTCAGCTAGCAATATATTTGATCAGATTTTTGGAAATAGTAATGTGTATCTTCAATGTGTATCATTAATTCACAAAAGTCCCCAGATAACACCAAAAGTCTGCTAAATGACTAAAATGCAGTTATAATTTAAATCTAAGACTGTGTCATTAACAATGTGAACCTTAAGGCACAAAAGCACATTGTAGCTTTATACTGTCAGAGATACTTTTGAGGAGATTGGAACCAATTCTGGAATACGGCCTCGCGGTGGATTTTCGGTAATAACTGCACTTGTTTGAGGCGTGAATGGGTATTTAAAATGTAGTACTCCTGTCTTTGTAAATCATATAGTGTGTAAAACGTGATAATACGTACTAAATAAAAAAGTTTCAGTTTTCTATAGGGGAGTTCGTGACGATTAGCTTAGCAACTGCGTGACGCAGCATGAAAACATGAACGCAATTGGTCGACCTTGGGCACGGCGTGAGCCTCATGCGTTCCCCTATTCAATTACAGTTTAGATTCATATCTTCTTTTCTATACCGTATCTGTTATAGTACGGCATCACGACTGTACGGTAGTGTGTACGCGGGGAAAGGAGAAAACGTGAAAATGGCTTCTCCGAAAACTGTTCCTAAAGATGCACAGGTAAGAGAAGCTAACAATAGTCCAAGTTAAACATGTGTGGAATTTCAAATTCTCGTTCTTTTAAAGTGTTAACAAGTAGCGGTCTATTGTGATGGCTAAATTGAAGTTTCTGTGTAGATCTTTTGCGGGATTCTCTCAAAGTTCGCTAATGTTTAGTAGCCAACGTAGCTAGCTGGCTAGGCTAACTAAGCTACGGTAAATAACTTTGTCAGCAAACGTTAGCACTTCAAGAATATAGGGGTTTCGTTTATCGTGTATATTTGTAGAGGTGATAGCCAGCTATACAACTCAATCTATTTCAAAAGTTATTTGTTTTTTGAATAATGAATTTGTTCTAATCGAGACGGTAGATTAACTAGTTAGCCTGTTAGTTAGCAAGATAAGCTAACGTCAGCAGCTGCCTACTACTAGTGTTGTTGTTGTTTTAAGCCAACTAGCTAGTAGTACAAGTGATGACGCCACAAACGCTCCCCTAACATTTTTACTGTACTCCATATTTGTGCATGTATGCAGGCATATAATACAATTTTCTGTTTTCTTATGTTGTCTAATTATTTATTTTTAAGGTTATGATCCAAATCCTCAAAGACATGGGGATAACAGAGTATGAGCCCAGAGTGATTAATCAAATGCTGGAATTTACTTACAGTAAGTAATTCTCACTGGTTAATAAGTATGTTCCTCAACTCTTTATCATATGTAGATCTTGGTGGAATAAAGTTATTTACACGGTTGCCAAGAGTATAACTGCCTACATTTTGTCACTTTTAATTGATATTAGGAAATGCTGCTATTCGTATGTATTTTACATGGTATTAAAACATGATTTTAGCAAATTTACATGCTACTATGTGTAAGGTAAAGGCTTGAATAATTTGTGTTCAAGTATCAACTGACAGCAAGTCGGTCAGAGAGACGGTCCATAATACCAGCATCTCCATGCAATTCCATTGGTGTGATTTACATTTCAGTTTACATTTAGCAGACAACCTTAGCCCATGACTTACAGGACCAATTAGGGTTAAAGGAATAGTTTGTCCTAGATTCACATTTGGGTGAGGAAAAGGTTTCCACTGCAGATTTGGTTGTTTGGGATGCCCAATTCATGAATTTGGGCAATACTAATTCCAAACGGGGACTGAGTTGAATAATGGCTTGTTGTGAAAAATGACTCCATGCGCATTCAAGAACAACTGAAGGTAAGTGTTTTGTCACCCAAATATGACTCTAGGATGAATTATCCCTTTAAGTGCCTTACTCAAAGGCACAACAGTGTTTTAATAGTTGAAAGTTGCAGCATGGTTAGATATGGTCTGTGTGCAATAGCATGTTGGCATTCACAAGAAAAACATTTAACGAGACAATGAAATTGTCATTTGGTTTTACAGGATATGTTACAACAATTATTGAGGATGCCAAAATCTATGCAACACATGCCAAAAAGAACAATGTGGATGCAGATGACATAAGGCTGGCGATTCAGTGTCGAATGGACCAGTCCTTCACCTCCCCACCACCAAGAGATGTAAGAATGAATTGTAATTGCCAAGACAGATATTATTACATAATTCCCTTTTCAATTATTTACCTAAGGTCGTAAATTATCCAGGCTTTCTCACAACCTTTGTCTTTGTGTAGTTCCTTCTAGAGGTAGCTAGGCAGAAGAACCAGACCCCTCTGCCCTTGATTAAGCCATACACTGGGCCCCGCCTGCCCCCAGACCGATACTGTCTGACTGCTCCTAACTACAGACTCAAGTCTATACAGAAAAAGGTGACCCTGTGTGTTTTGCTTTTCTGATTTTGAAGCATTTGCAATACATTTTTATTGTATTTTATTTCAGTTCCCTTTTGTGAATCATTCTGACTGTGCCTCCTGTGCAGGTTTCTTCATCTGCGGGTAGAATTACAGTGCCTCGTCTCAGTGTAGGGGCTGTTTCCAGCAGGCCCAGCACACCTACCCTTGGTGATTAACCCTTCACTGCAATCTATATTTTTGTTTGTAGAGTTTGTTTTTCCAAAACAGTGTTTTAACCTCATACATTTGGCATTGGTATGTGTATTTGCTTCCTGGTGTGCGGTGCTGTTGCTACCATATTTGCTGCATTAGAAAAACATGGACTCCTTTCTTCCTGCATGTTTCCAGGCACTCCCTCAATGCAGTCAGTCACGACCAAAGTGGGAACGCCAGTGTCACTGTCGGGGCAGCGCTTCACCGTTCAGATCCCATCCTCACAGACTGCAGCTTCCAAGTCCTGTAAGGCTTGCTATATTTTCACACTGCTAAATTGATTCAGACAACAAAAGGGATATGCATTTGTAGATTTACATTTTAATAATTTAGCAGATGCTCTTATCCAGTGCGATCTACATTTAGTACATTCATCATTGGATCGGTAGATAAGACAACCCAATACTAGTAAGTACAACTTACACAATGAAGTAGGAGGAAAACAAATAATAGGAATACTTTTTTTTAATAGGAAATAATAGGAATACTTTTTTTTTAATAGGAAATAATAGGAGGAAATTACAAGCATTAGGGAGAGTTACTTCAGAAGAAGATTGTAAAATTGGATTTAGAAGTTTTTTTTAAATCTGCTGAGATTGTACTTCAAGGGGAGACAGGTTCCACAACTGGGGTGTAAGGACAGAGAAAAGCTTTGACTGGGTGGTGGGACACGAAGAGATTAGAGATGGCAGAATGAAGAGCTTGGGTAGGGATGTATGGTTTCAGTATTACCTGAAGGTAGGGAGGGGCATTTGAGTTAATATAGACCACAACTCTTGCGCAGTAAAAGAGTGGGGTTTCCAGGATTCTCTTATCTTTTCACTTGATGAAAAAGTCAGTTATTGTCACCTATATTGATAGTTATTGCATCAATGTCATTTACGTATGAAAGAAAAACGAAAGTTGTTTTAAGTAGATTTGGCAGTGTAAACTTTGTCACCAGTCTCACTAGCATGGGCTCAATTCTTATGACTATTCCAAGTAGTAAGATACTAGTATTACTGGCTTGTAAGCTACAAAATCGGCCAGTGGCAAAAGCCATCCAGTTCATATATGCTATTTGTGGTAGAAGTAATATTCATAAGAAATGTTAGTCAGTTTAACACTGCTTAATGGTGTCTAGCTACATTTTCAAACTTGGCCTGATGTCAATCTGTGAAAATATGATCTAATGTTGAGACATAATTTTATGATGTAGTATATCCCAGTCGGTCCCAATACTGGCATACTAGCTTATACTAAACAGTATGTATTCCAGTATGTAGTATGCAATTTGAGATTCAGCCAGAAATTCAAAAGAAAAGTTGAGAGGTCAAGAATGCCCAAACCAAAATCTAAAGACGGTGGAGCACTGGACATCAAACGTTAAAAAAACTTCAGTAGTTCTGAAGTGGAGGTACTGATGCAAGTGAAGAGGAAACAAGCGGTCATATTCAGTAGCGTCAGTAATGGATATAAAGTGACAAAAAGATGCATGGGATGCTATTACTTGTTCAATGAACGCTGTATCTGGAGAAGGGCGCACAACTGGGGAATTAAAAAAAGGTTTGATCTCAAATCTGAGGCCCAAAAAATATTGCTTGATTAGTACCTGGGCTGCTTCCTGTGTGAGGTGGGGTTGTACACAACAAATGTTGTAGGAGATAAACCTGCAGGAGAAAGTGACCGTATTGAGAAAAACAGGGTTTTGTCTATGGTCATGCTGAGGTACTTTGCTCTCTGAGAGGGGCACACAGTGATGGAGAGGTAGACAGGCTTTCCCCTGGAGGAAGAGCAGCTCTGTCTTGGTGAGTTTGAGATTAGAGATTCACAGATTAGAAAATATTGTTGGCCAATAATCATAACATAATCGGCTGATACCATTTTTTTGTAACTCACAAAAATAAGCACAATGAATCAAAAATGAAATATGATAATAAAATAAAAATGATTTCTGTAAATGTGTTATAATGACTAGATAAATCTAGTGAATACACAGGCGAAAAATGACTATAAAACATGACTCAACCAAAATGTAATACCATTTACTTGGAGCAGATTCAGACAAAAGCACAGTAGGAAATAGTTAGCAATTTTTCTTTTACCTGTAATAGTCCGATATCGATTGTTGGTCGATTATATCAGCGCATCCCTATTTGTGATGAAGGTTGTTGCGAGAGAGGAGTTGTTGAGGTAACATTTATCAACTGTTGAGTTCAAACTCTGGGTTAAAGGTCACATGTGGCTTACTTTATACCCAGGTAATCTTCTATGGCAACATTATCCTCTAGAACTACCTCATTTAAAAGGCAATTCATATTTGAACTAAGGCAGGTGTAACCAACATCCCCAAAATCTGTATAATCTATATTAATGCTTTCCCTTGGCTAGGCATCAGTTTAGCTGCTCATTATGAATGCCTGCAATGACATCCTTTGTTTATACTTTATCCCTTTGACCTCATTTGTGTACCAGGCATTGCCCACAGTGCAAACGAAGTATTTGGACCATGACACAAGTTCTGTTTTGGCTTTTTAATCCAGCACATTGGGTTTGAGATGAAACTATAATGAATAGGTTGTGCAGGCTGTCAGCTTTAATCTGGGGGTGTTTACATCCATAAACTGTGAACCCTGTTGGAAATACAGCCCTTTTTATACGTAGTCCACCTATTTTAGGCAAACACCATACCTTTCGGTTAATGCATTTCCAGAAAAAATTCTGGCTTTAGTATAACTTGTTTTTGAAACATTTAATGATGAGTGTAGAGAAAAGTACGTCAGAGTTTGATAATACCTTTTTAGATACTTTTTTTAATAATTTAGTGAAATTAAAATGGCTGGACTGTTTGTTTCACAACTACAGTATTTTCACACACCCTGAATAAACTGTTACACACAGGAGTGTAATGCTCCGCTCAAATATGATGTACCTCCTCTGCTCCATATTGTACATTTAATTTATTAAACCTTATTGTACACTTATTGAACCTTATTGAATTACCCTTATTGAATTCATAGAGAATACATTTTAGTTTCCAGCAAAACACGGGGGAATAGTTACAGGGGAATTAAGCCAATTGGAAAATAGGGATGATTAGCTTGCCTTGTTGGTCTGAGGGTCAGCTTGGACATTTTAATCGCGGATTCAGGGCAAAGATCACATATTTTCTTACGAAAGACGGTACATGAAAATTCTTATTTCTTCATAAATATTCAAATTAAAAGTTTTTAGTGTTTTAAAATAATACCTACATTTAGGAATAAAAATATGTATTTGAAAGTTAACACACACATAAACGTTGTATTTACAAACCAGCTAGAAATAATGAAAGGCAGACAAGCATAATCCACTGTTATAGTACAGGTGTTTACTGTATTTATTTTTATTGTATTTAAGATATGTATTTACATAGTTATAGTAATTCAGGTCTCAGAAGCTTCAGTGCTGTAGTTTGTGTGGATTGTCTCCTCAATTCATAAAAAAATAATAAATCCTGTTTTTCCAACAGCCACACCGTCCACCCCAACTGTTCAAAACGTCCACATCAACCCCTCCCTGATCGGCTCCAAGAACATTCTCATCACTACCAACATGGTGTCACAGAACTTGGCCAATGACTCAATGAAGAGGAAGCACGAAGACGATGACGACTATGATGCATTATGACCTCATAGATTATTTCATAAAGGAGCAGGAGTTCGCTAGGTGAAATCAAGAGTGTGCTGTAAATATAGAATTAGTTTTGAGGTTAGCCAGCTAGCCAATAATTCCCCCATCACCTTGTGGAAATGAGTAACTAGTGTGTCATATGTTTGCCAATAATTTTTGTATATACAAAATAAAAGATATTTGTGACAAAAGAAGTGAAGAAATGCACACTTTAAAACATGTCTAACCTATAAAATGTATTTTATAGAACAACACTGGACATATTAGGAAATGTCAAATGAACAAAGCAAGAATTATATGAATGAATAGAATGGGATTTCTGTACTTATGTTTGGGCATAGTCTATAGAACTTGTTTTAGTCTGTGGAAATTAGAGGGTGAGTTCAATCTCGGAAGCCCCTCTTGTATGAAGGACTCCGAGAGTATGAGGAAAAAGAAAATCAAGCAATTAAGCCTGAATGCTAAGTGTTACATCTGGTTAAGCATGGTGGTAGGAGTGTCATTCTATGGGGATGTATCTCAGCAGCAGTGACTGGTCAGGATTGAGAGATGGATGAACTGAGGAAAATACAGTAAAATGTGCTCAAAGTGCTCAGGTCCTCAGACTGGTGCAAAGATTAATCTTTCAGCACAACAACAACCCAAAGCAAACAGTGAAGACTAGATCAGGGGTACTAGGACCCCTGTAGGTACTTCACATATCAACAGGGGGTACATGAGAACACTCATGACACCATAGGCTTACTAATAAAATTAACATGAGGGGTACTTCAGGGTTACTCGTAACAGAGCAAAATTCTGTTGGTGGTACAGAAACTGAAAATGGTTGGGAACCACTGCGAGTGGCAAAGCCCAGACTTGAAACTCACTGGACAATGGACCTGAAGAACGCAGTTCATCTGCACTCCCCATCCAATCTGACAGCTATAGAGGATCTACAAAGAAGAATAGGAAAAAACACCCAAATCTAGGTGTGCAAAGCTAGTAGAGGAATACCAAAGAAGACTAGAAGTTGTGATTGCTGCTGAAGGCAATTTATTTTCAATAAATTGTCAAAAAGTTCTAAAAATGTAGTTTTGTTTTACCATTATGGGGTGTTGTGTGTAAATTGATGCAGAATGCATGTAATAAATTCTAAATTCAGTCCATTAGAACAAAATGTAGAGGAAGTGAAGGGGACTAAATCATTTCTAAAGGAACCGTATTAGCTATAGGTTACCTTTAGGCAGTGGCGTTATTAGGCCTGGGCGTCCAGGGCTGTAGCCACGGATCTCAAATAGACCAAAAAATAAATAAAAAAATAGCTCCTGATCTATTCATCTATACTCGGGGCTAAGCCCCAAATGTATTGTGATCCTAGCAGTGCTTCTACCTTTAGGTACTGTTCATTAGATGAAGACAGCTTTTTGGGTCTTTTAATGCACTTTCTGTCATGAGATGCTCAGTTTCTTTATTTTTGTGTCTCAAGGCATGGGTATTATTAGGTGTGCACCACACATAGCACTTAACGTTTTGGCACAAAGCCTCTATCTTGGTCTCAATTGAGCATAACACTTCTTCCCACAATTGGGTCACTGTCCTGCTCTCAGATGGTACTTTCTGAGTAACACCTTTTTGCCGAGCCGCGTAAGCGGTGCTGGCCAAGAAGAGCGAATGTCTCTTACTGAGTGAGTGAGTGAGTGACTGACTGACTACCCCATGTTAAATAGCGTGGTGGTTAAAGACGCGGACTCTCACGCAGGGGACCAGTGTTCGAGCCTCTCCGCAGTCAAAGCAAAATATGCATTACGATTTGTTCAGGATTTGACAAAAACTGGCCACAACCTTCAGAAGCTACGTTATAGTAAGTCTAAAATAAAATTGCTTACGGTTATATTGTGACTATTTCTGGTGGATTTTCAAAGTATGCGTCCGTGCATGCTTTTTGGGGTAATATAGGCTAGATCACAACCACTTGGGCATTAAAATCAAATTTATTTATATAGCCCTTTTTACATCAGCAGTTGTCACAAAGTGCTTTAAACAAAACACCCAGCCTGAAACCCCAAGGAGCAAGCAACAACAATGGTGAAGCACAGTGGCTTGGAAAAACCCCCTAAGAGGGGCTGAAATTTAGGAAGAAACCTAGAGAAGAACCAGGCTCAGATGGGTGACCAGTCCTCTTCTGGTTGTGCCGGGTAAACATTTTAAGAGTACAAATTGTAATAATTAGTTAAATGCATTTGGGCTGTGTCCAGAGTCTATAAAACCTAATCCAGGTCAGAAGCATGACCAGATGAACAAGGACAGGGACAACCGGGTGGAGGGGGGAGGGCTGGGGGGTGGTTACCAGACTGGCATTTGGAATCGTCAGGTATCATCTTGAGCTGCAACACAGCCAGTAGGACTTTGGACAGTGGCAGCAACGAGTCTTTAGAGCCTGGTACTCAGGATGTGTGGGCCAAGACCTCATGTCCTCCTAAGTTTGAACGGAGCAGGAGAAATATAGAGAGTGTATTCCTTAGGTTTACAAGGATTTACAGTGGCGAAGGAGAACTGACCCTACTCCCCCCGGCACATTAATATAGCAGCGTAAAATATTGGGGCTGAGACGGGGATCCAGTGACACTGTGGCCCTATCCAGGGGAATCCCCGGACAGGGCCCAACAAGCAGGAAGTCAATCCACCCACATTGCCAAGCATCAACCAAAGGGACACCAACCAACCGTAACCACCCTGAAATGAGCCGAGTATTGCCAGCAGAGTTCACTCAATTGCACAATGGGTGCAATGGAGAGAAAACACTCCTCCCCAGAATGGCATTGGAGAGAGGGAATCTCAGTGGCAATGAGAGCCCACCTGGCGAGAAAGCAAGGGTGGACAGTATCAAGTCTTTCCGTTCACCTTCACAACCCTGGGCCAGACTGCACTTAATCATAGACTGTACTGAAGAGATACGTTTTTAGTAAACACTTGAAAGTTTGCACTAGTCTGCATTTCTAACCTTAATTGGAAGATCATTCCACAGTAGTGGAGCTCTATGAGAGAAAGCCCTGCCTCTAACTTTGTTTAGAAAATCTAGGTACAATTAGAAGGCCTGCATCTTGCAATCTTAGGTTACATGTAGGTATGTAGGGCTGGATCATTTCAGCGAGGTAAGTAGGAGCAAGTCCATGTATTGCTTTATAGGTTAACAATAAAACCTTAAAACCAGCCCTAGCCTTAACAGGTAGCCAGTGTAAAGAGGCTAGTACAGGAGTAATGTGTTCAAATGTTTTAGTTATAGTTAGGATTCTAGCAGTCGTGTTCAGCACAAATTGAAATGTATTTATAGACTTATCAGGGTAACCGGAAAGAGCATTGCAGTAATCTAATCTAGAAGTGACAAAAGCATGGATTAGTTTTTCTACATCAGTTTTTGATAAAAAGTTTCTGATTTTTGCAATGTTCCAAAGATGGAAAAAAGCAGCTCTTGAGATATATTTTATATGTTCATCAAAGGACAGATCAGGGTCGAGGGTAACATCGAGGTTTCTCACAGTTTTTTGGGATACGACCATACAAGTTCTCCATCATCCACTTCCTAATATCTGAAACGCATGCTTCCAAAGTAGCTAATTTTGGGGCTTCTCCATGTTTCATTGAAATATACAACTGTGTGTCATCAGCATAACAGTGAAAATTGACATTGTGATTCTGGATGACATCACCCAGAGGCAGCATATATAGTGAAAACAATAATGGGCCCAAAACCGAGCCTTGAGGAACACCAAAACATACCTTTGATTTGTCAGAGGACATGCCATCCACACATACCAACTGATACCTTTCAGATGAATAAGATTTAAACCAGGCTAGAACGTGTCCACGTAGCCCAATATGGGTTTCCAGTCTCTCTATGAGAAGGGAGTGATCAATAGTGTCAAAGGCAGCACTAAAATCAAGAAGCAACAAAACGGATGCGGAATCTTTGTCTGAGGCCATTAGAAGGTAATTTGTTGCATTCACGAGTGCGGTCTCAGTGCTATGATGGGGTCTGAAACCAGACTGGAGCATTTCATATATGTTATTTGTCTTCAGGAAGGCATTCAGTAGTTGGGAAACACATTTATCTAAAATTTTTGAGAGGAAAGGGAGGTTCAATATTGGCCTATAATTGTTTAATATATCTGGATCCAGATTAGATTTTGTCAGAAGAGGCTTCATTTCTGCTATCTTTAGTGAGTTTTGTATACATCCGGAGGATTGGGAGCAATTAATTACGTTCAACATTGGCTGACCCAGCACAGAAAGTAGCTCCTTTAAGTAGTTTTGTTGGAATTGAGTCTAGTTGACAATTTGTGGGTTTAGAATTCATTACTAATTTAGTGAAACTGTGGAGTGACACAGGATCAAAAAATGTTCCGTAAATATTATTTTTATTTTTTTAAAGTTTCCCTATTGACACCATGTCTGAGAAGTTCTGGGTATTCTCAGGACAACTGGGATTTTGAGGACTATACCTATTTAAGGAGGAATCAGTTATTTATTTTCTAATTGTGATGATCTTTTCATCAAAGAAGTTCATGTATTCATTACTACTGAAGTGAAGACCCACTTGTTTACTTCACTTGTTGAGCATTGCTTTTTTGTCAACTTTGCAACTGTATCAAAGAGAAATTTTGGATTGTTTTTGTTCACCTCAATTAGGTTAGAGAAATAAGCTGATCGAGCAGATGTGAGTGCTTTTCAGTATTGTAGTGTACTGTCTATCCAGGCTAGTCTAAATACTTCCAACTTGGTGGAGTGCCACTTTTGCTCCAATTTTCTGGAGACAGTGCGTTGGACCTGAGACTTGTTGGACAAAACCCACTGAGTCAATTATAACTTCAAAGGCTTTTTTAAGAGGGTCATTGGACTTTTTCATATGAATATTGAAATCACCAAAAATTAGAATAGTATCTGCCATGATTACAAGGTTAGACAAGAATTCAGGAAACTCATTGAGGAACATTGTGTATGGCCCAGTGGGCCTGTAGTAGCTATGAAAAATGATTTATCAGCCTAGTTAGCTTTCATGAGTAAAACTTCAAAAGAATGAAAACCAGTGATGTGTTTAAGTGTAAAATTATATTTTGTGTCATAAATATTAGCAAAACCCCCCCTTTTCGGGATGCGCTGGGGATAGAGAGGCCTCATTTAGGGCAGTAAATTCATCAGGCTTTAGCTATTTTTCACGCAGGCCAATAACATCCAGTTTATGATCAGTGATTAATTCATTTACTGCAATTGACTTTGAAGCAAGGGATCTAACATTAAGGAGTCCTGTTTTAAGATGGGAGTCAATACAGTCATTTTTATTAATGACCTTGTCCCTTTTCTTGTTTTGTCCACCTTCCAGTAGAGAAGTGTGAAATTAATGACCGGTGCACTAGTACCTCTCCGCCAACCACTGATCTCTGTGGCTCCTTCAGAGTAATTGTTGGACGCTCTTTGACGTCTTTTGAGTCTTCTTGTTTGAGTACTACGTTTTGAGGAACAGCCTGTTCTTGGCATTACTTGGATGGGTTGATGCAGCTTCTATCTCTTGATTATTGATCCAACTGCGCACACTGGGATATCCCAACACTTTTTCATAACATTTTTCTAATCTATGCATTTGCATTACTTCATCGCATTTAGTAGAATGCACTTTGGTCTTAATTTCTCATCAGATTTGTTACCTAATCATCATTCAACAGAGGGGGGTTTTAATCCAAAAAATGTGGCAGCATTGTTAATATATATATATATATATATATTTTTTTTTTTTTCCAAATACTTTCCAACATGAAACCAATGTAACATTCAATAACTAATTGTGTGTCAGTGTTTTAAAATAAAATGTCAGATTGAAATGTTAATGTACCATTTTTAATTCAATATATTTAGATAATTTGTCCAGGGTTTGAATACTTTTGCAAGGTACTGTATGAAATATCAAACAAGAGATTTTAGGCGAAAACCTGTATGCCTCTGCCAAGAGGCTAAAACTGGGTCATGGCTGGATCTTCCAGCAGGACAAAGATCCAAAGCATACCCCTAATTGCACATGAAAATGCTTCAAAGATCTGAAGAGTTTCATATCACTCAGATAGGAATAGTTTCATATCGCTTCCTATGTTCTTCCTATATGTTCACTTTCTACAGGGACATTGCACTAACAACCAAAAATTGTGGCAATGCATGTTTGTGAAAGAAAATAATTATTTTGTGATGAAAATGTTCACTCAAAGGTTAGATTCATATGATATTTTTGAGTGTAAGATCAAGCTGATAAAAAATGTCATTTTTTCCACAGCCTTTTTTTTAATATTTACCTAGGGTTCCAATAATTCCCAGGGTTCAAATCCTGAACACTGATTGTCTGAAAGGAGTGGTATATAAGACTAAAATACATGTATGACATCACATAAACTTTGGTTTATAAAAGCAAAAAGGCATACTATGGGTTTGGAGTATATTGCCAATATTATATGGCTTAGTGCTGTATCCAAGCACTCACAAGAACATCTCTTAGAATCTGCCTTCTAACGTTTACAGGACAGAATTTTAAACAAAACGTGTCTCCTCCTCCCCTTCATTTACCAAACGAGACTGGAAAGACCCCATTGAAAATGGGCTGTTTTAGGGTGGGGGGATAACGCTGAGTCCCTAAACCGAGTATGAGCCAATGCAAACTGACAGACGGACAGGCAAAAAAGTTTCAATTGGGAATATTTCACGCAGTTGGAAAAAATTAGCAGAAAAATATTTTTGAATCATAAACTCAAAACATTCTCAGCAGATGTCTTCTGGTCATTTATGCTAGCAGTACAGTAAAAAAAATCTTACAAATGGCCCTTTAAAACTGTAGAGTTGTTCAACCAGTAAGTGGGAAGGAGGGGTCATGGTTAAGATCATGGTGAGAGCGGAAAGCGCGTCACAGGCTGCCGGTTTCTATTTTCCCCTGAAAATCGGATGTTCCGCTTATCACTGACCGCGCGGAGGGTGCTTGTTATACTCCGGCGTGTAAAACTGTGCGCATTACATGATCGCCCAGACTTACTTTCTAATTGGCGCAGAAGCTGTCAGTCCAAATCTTGCTTCCCAATGGGCTTCCTGTTTTCTGTCAAACACAAGTCGCCATGTTCTGTCCCCGGGGGCTTGGAGATTTCTTTGAGCGTAGTCTGAATGCCACCCCAAAGAGTGCCTAAACAGGGCTTTTGGCATCAAACTGTGCTGGGTTTATCCTAAAGAACTGAACAAATCGCTATGAGTCGTCCGTCCTCTGCGGGCGGCGGAGTCGGTGGACTCGGTGCCGGCAAAGCCGGCGTAGGAAAGCACGGAGGATCGGGAGGAGCTGCTTCTGCCGCCGCTGCTGCAGCAGCCGCTGGAGTGGGAGCTGTGGCAGGGTCAGGTTCTGCTCTGCCTGCTGCTGCTGCTGTTACCTTGCCTTCTGCAGCCCTAACTGGACAATCTGCTGAGCTTACAGCCTTGTTCGAGTGCCCAGTTTGTTTCGACTACGTTCTGCCACCAATTCTGCAATGCCAGGCCGGACATCTAGTTTGCAACCAATGTCGTCAAAAGCTAAGTTGTTGTCCGACTTGTCGCGGCCCTCTCACTCCGAGTATCAGGAACTTGGCTATGGAAAAAGTTGCCTCTACTCTACCGTTTCCTTGTAAGGTAAGACAAATATACTTAGTAAAAATACGTAGATACCATACTCCTCCTAGATAGTATGTTATACTTCTAGTGATGTAACTAGCTAAAATGCTGTCTCGCACTCAACTTGACAAGTTGGGTGTGCGGGTCCCTCGCGCTCACGTTCAGAGATCAAAACATGTTCGGCTGATGACGCAGCCAAAATCAAGGTTTGTATATCTCCAGACTGCCCCATATGCCCTGTTTAGATTTTATCTAGAATATTGTTCTAGGTTTGTTGCCCATAAAACACACACTGTCTATTCGTAGTTGAGAAGGGTTGGAAGTTGTTATAACACAGAGGTCGCAACAAGTTCACCCAACCCAGCGTTTACCATGGGTTTGCGTTTACTGGGCTTTGCAATAGGTAGTTGTGATCTACTACTCTGTTTTGATCATGGTTAGTTGCTTGTCATATAATTATCAGAGATCAGAATTGAATGGGGCAGAACATTGAGGGGGGCCCTCTGGATTTACTCTCTGAAACGAAACATGTTGCATGTTATCTACCATGTTGTGTTACATATCATATCATTGACTTCGAATATCAGCATGCTTGCTTTTCAAAAATCCATGGTCTGGTGAGGAGTCAGATCACTGAAGACCAAGAACAAAACTCAAAAGTAAACAGGCTCCACAAAAACATGTAAACAAATGCATGTGTATAGTCTCTATAGATTCTGGTTAACAGCCAGTGAATTGAATGTGGCCCTCGCCCTGAACAAAATTGTTTAACATATGTTTTCCCCAGGTAGTCCACTTACAGTTTGTACTATTATGAATGTCCACTGGAAAAAACTTGCTTCTTCTACATTTTACTGGCTGCAAAAATCAGTATTCGGATGGAATGGGCTCAGTGCTGCCACCTATGTTCGGGAAAGAAATTGTGGTATAGGTTGTGTGCCGTCCGGTGCCGTCTGCATAGATTCAATTTCTTTCCTGCATCAAGGCTCACTTGGACCCACTTAGTCAAGCTGTCTTTTCATTGTAGTGTGAAACACAGTAGCAGCACTTGCACCTCCACTCTGTCAGGCTGATAGCCTCTCTGGCTCTGTAATGGTTCTCTAATTGCATTAGAACCATTCATGTTGTTTGCGCTGTGGTGTTCCAATCTGGTGAAATATGATTCCTGCTTCATTTCCTTTTCGGGCTGTGTCAGGGAGAAAAAAACAACAGAAAGAAAGAAAGAGCAAGGGGATGAAGTGATGAAGGGGGAGGTCAGTGATGTTGTTAATGTAGATGTAGTCAACTGGCTGTTATTATTCAGAAGTGTTTTTTGAAGCAGCACCCAGGCCTATAGAGACTAACATTAGATGGCTATTTGGGGACCTGCCCTCTCTTGCACTTCCTAGGCCTGCCTACCAGTAGTAAGTAGAACAATGTTTAGCCCATAGAAATGGGGGCATGAATGCAATATGTTCCCATTGAGATCACTGTAAATAGGCCTGGTTTCAAACAATAATGACAATAATTGTTTTGCATAATAACTTGACTTTACCTCTCGTCCAGATGTTTTAAATGACATTTCTAGGTCACTACCAGTCAACTCTGTCACACTCAATTTCAACCAGTGAATGGTTGCGAGGGCTTACTCTGCTAATTTTTCTACCTCTGTTTTAGGAGAGAATTATACGTTCAGACCCAAATTTTTTTTTTTTTATTGATACAGGGAAAACCAACTGAGACCACAGTCTCATTTACATTGGTGCCCTGTATTACAATTGATAATAAAACAAAATACAAACAAAATACATTTAATAAACATAAAACATGTATAACAAGCATAAAACATTTAAAAATAAAACATAAAAAATAGCAAGTACAATTCATTGGAAAGTGGCTAGTCAAACAATGTTTTAACTGTGCTATGGACACAAGCAGGGTTCGCTACTAACATTTTTCCTCACCTGTCTAGGTACCATCCCAAAGTGCAGTTTCAGCAATCCCAAACTGAACTTCACCCGTGCCAAAATTAAATACTTTATTTTTTTTACATTTTCACATCCCAACATGAGTTTAGGTCATATGCAAAACTTAAGTAATTTCTGTATTTATGGCACAAACAGTTGACATTACATAAAACAAATTTGTTTAGCTATTAATCATTTAATTTATTAATTTAACTCTTCTTAAACGAAATAATATTCCATGGAGATGAGATATTACATTCCACCACTAGCTGCCCCGTTAAACAACATAACACCACAATTAACTACAAATAATGGGTGTTCCCTAGACTTCACTTTCTCTGCTTCCCCAATAACGTCAGCCAGCAAAATATGTAGTTACCTGATCAAAGCTCAAACGTGGCTATGTACGCTGGACAATAGAATGCATAAAAATTCACCCACGTCTGTAAAACGGCCTAAGAACGCTGGCTGAGCTGGAACGCTAGCGCGAGCCCATAGCAAATGAATTGAAACGAACATTTGTTGAACCTCTTCTGACCTGAATGCAGCTTAAAATTCAATTTCCTCAAAAGGGCACCAAAACAGGTCTCCTCTTTTATTTTATTACTTTAATTTTATTTCATGATGAAACTGAAAAATTACAGCTGGTATAGGAAGTAAACATCTGGTCCTTTACAGTATCTATTGCGCTTAAACTTTCGTAACGTGGAAGGGAAGTATTTAAAAAAACAAGAAACCAGGCAAGCCTATTTCAGCCTGCCTGCAATAAAAACAGTCATGGCATTTTTGTGGCCCTCCCTGGATTCGAACCCGGGTCTCCCATCTATGAACTGTATAGCTTTTGACACTGGCCGTTTTAGCAGCTTATTAGCCATTTGTGAATGACATTAATACAGTTTCTATCAATAGGTGACGATAACTGACTTTTTCGTCAAGTGAAAAGATGAGAGAATCGTGTAGCCAGGCAAGTGTTTGTCTATCCTGAACAAATCCTAGGACATAATTTGAAAATCCACCAGAAATAGTCACAATATAACAATAAACAGTTTTGTTTTAGGCTTCCTATAATGTAGCTACTGAAGGTTGTAGCCAGCGAAGTTTTTGTCTACCTGAACAAATCCGTTTTTGCCTCTGGCCGTTTTAACAGCTAATTAGCCATTCGTGAATGACATCGATACAGTATCTATCAATATAGGTGACGATAACTAACTTTTTCGTCAAGTGATGTGTTTGTCTATCCTGAAAAATCCTAAGGCATAATGTGTTATGACAGTGACGGGAATCAAACGTGGGACCTGATGTTCCGTAGTCCGTGACTCTAACCACTACGCTATTTAACAAGAGTCAGTCAGTCAGTCAGTCAGTCAGTCAGTCAGTCAGTCAGTCAGTCAGTCAGACAGTCAGACAGACAGACAGACAGACAGACAGACAGACAGACAGACAGACAGACAGACAGACAGACAGACAGAGACATTGGCTCTTCTAGGCCAGCTCCGCTTACGCGGTCTGGCAAAAAAAGCAATTTCGGACTATTTTTAGTGTAGCATTTGATGAAAATAAAGCTGTACTGTCATCTTATTAAAAAGCAGAGATTCTACTGATTGAAATGATGTCCCACTTGAAAAAAAAATATAAAATATACAATTTAAGATATTTGACTCTGAAGACCGGCATGCCCCTCCAGAGTTCCAAAGAGAAAAATGTTTGGGTACTACACTTTATCTGTCTGCTGGCCGGTGCTGGGCTCATAATCTAAGGTAGCCACTGGTCAGATCTAAAAATGAGCGTCAGCAGCTAAGAAATTACTTGGACGATGTGTATGGTTTTGTTAGTACAAGAATGTGCTTGGTTTCAAACCTACTAACAAACATGACAATGTAAATTACCTGTCATCCATTTGGCAAACAACAAAAAATTTAAAATAATAAATTGAATTGGTTAGCTAAAATGTTGCTATGAAAGCTTTTTCTGGCCTATCATCCCAAAGTCTGCGTTGAGCTGTCCCAGACATTTTTATCGTCCTCGGGACAGCGGGACGCCATTAGTAAATAGAGCCACACAACTTAGTTTCCTAAGGCTTTAACGATATCTACAACCTGCATGGTCACATTAATAGTACTCTTGGTCTAAAACCCAAGCTTGTTCAATATGTTATATCAGTTAAAATTAACGCAGCTGTATATTGACTAGTGACACTAATATTTTTGTCAGACAGGACAGTTTTGAGATAATTATCAAGGACATTAGAGTCTCCACCTATAGGTGGACCTACAAGGGAAATTGCGGAAACAATGTGTTTATGACTAGATGCCATAGGTACAATACAACTCAAGCTTTTAATGTTGTAGCAGGTCTATAAGAGAACAGAGTTGATCAGCTGTAAAGCATGTGGTAGCGTAAGACTGCAGTCAATTTTTTTTTAACTTTATTTGAATAGCACTTTTCTAATACAATTACACAAAGGGCTTTACACACAATAAAAATAGGAATACACTCAAATAATGATTATTTATTTATTTATTTAAAAAAATAAAATTAAGGAAGTAAAAAGAATAAACAAAATATAAAATCACAATAATAAAATATTTGTAAAAACCGTCTTATAAAAATGAGTTTCTAGGCACTGACGTAGCATCTCTGACATTCTGTGGTAGGCTGTTCCAGAGTCTAGGGGCCCGTATAGCGAAGGCCCGGTTCCCTTTAGTTTTCAGTCTAGACTCTGGG
The DNA here is from genome assembly GCA_016801175.1 of Esox masquinongy. Classification (NCBI taxonomy): domain Eukaryota; kingdom Metazoa; phylum Chordata; class Actinopteri; order Esociformes; family Esocidae; genus Esox; species Esox masquinongy. The sequence goes on along the minus strand of JACXGI010002114.1, from coordinate 50,969 downwards.
ACAGCCAGAATTCCTTGTTAGGCCTCTCAGCTGATCTGAGAGGCCTAACAGTGCAGTATGGGTTGACCATGTCACTAATGTAATCAGGTGCCAGACCATGTAGTGCCTTAAAAGTGAGAAGTAGAATTTTAAAATCTACTCTGAAATTCACCGGTAACCAATGTAGAGCTGCCAAAACTGTATAATTTTCTCAGTGTCGTCAAAAGATAAAACCGATCTTATTTTGGCAATGTTTCTAAGTTGGTAAAAGCATGACTGTTTATTTGTTGCGTCTCTGTCACTCGTTCGCGCTGTTGCCATGGTCACTATGGACACCGCAGCCAAGTTGAAGACTAAGTTGAACATGGGCTAGTAACGACTAAACAGCGGCAAATTACCGTTTCGTGTATATTAAACGATTTTGGGCTTGGAAATACGACAACATTGCTAAGGTAGGCTAATATTTAGTAGAAAACAATGTTGGCATTATCATCACCTTACTATCAAATGTACTTTGACAGATGGCAATATTGTCATGAACTAGAACAATGTTAGTGTTAATATTAGCGATGCTAAGGATAGCTGGCTTAAATTTGGACTCCCCTCAATCTTAACTAGCTAGTTATACAGTTATACGTTATACTGCTAAAATCAATTTGATAAAATCAAAATTATTATAAAATGTTTAGCTAGTAATTACTTGCCTTCTTTAGAGGTGATATGGTGTTTTGAAGCCTTAGAAATGCAAGACCAAGTCTTCATCATCAACTCTCATTGAGGAAGCGTTGTGTAGAATTCTCAGTTGGACATCAGCCCCAAAAATGAACGTCCTGAACAGTATTGTGACGTAAAGTGCAATCTATGAATAGCAGCTGTAATTTATATCAAAATAGGCATTCCTTAACGGCTGATGTATGGCAGGCCAAGTGAGTCACAATCATTAGCGCAAGACGCCTTAATGAACAAGACCACCTTTCTTTTTAACAACTTCCTCTTGTCAACACTGTGGCACTGTTAATCAGTGTAATTTAACAGCACAAAATATATGATAATTGTCTCAGTGTTAAGAACCGCTCCATCTGATGTTTTCGGTGGAGACTTGTTTCAGCAGTGTACATCTAACATTATTATGTTATTGGTAGTCTAAATTAAGTGGCTTGCTCATATTCAACCGTGTCTCCACATGGTATAATTGTTTCAACCCAATAGAACCAGTGATTATGGATTAAAAAGTAATGGGAAATCGGATCGTTTCATTCTTTTTGAGTTTTGTAGAACAATCATATTGATATACTTTGCAATGTAATACAATAACAATCTACTATATACGATCAGTAGGCCAAGTAGCTCAAAATTGAATTCACTGTTGTCTGTGATTCAAATGTACAAGTTAATTTGTGTGAAAATGATTGAGATGATTAATTGAAATGAGTATATTTTTACAATGTAGATGGCCCATTCAAACGTGTGCTTCAATAACGCCACCTGACGTCTCGTCTGCCAAAATGTGCGCTTAGGTAACGTTACCTGACGTGTCGCCTGCCCAAAGCGTGTTTCCATAACGTCACGTGACGTGTCGTCTGCCAACGCGTGTTTCCGTAACATAATGTGACGTGTCGTCTGCCAAAATATGGTCTTGTTCATTACGGCGTCTTCCGCTAATGATTGTGATTCACTTGGCCTGCCATAATGGCTGGATGCATGATGGGTGAGGTATATATTTTAGGTCATTTTTATAAAATACTTCCCATAATGCCAATAATGATGGGTATTATTAAGTCCCAGCGAGACATTAGTGAGTGTTGGGTCATGTGACTAAGCGTAGCGCGAGATTCAAAAGCCGCACATTCCGATAGCAACGCCACAGCACAGGACTCCGTAGCCGGTTTTCTGCGACTCCGAAATGTCCAAGGCGGAGCAGACATCTACAAGTCAGGACTTTGTCTTGACCAATCCAAAACACAAATCTTCTTTTCCACTGAGCCACTCTTTAGTAGATTTGCTTGAATGCTTTGGATCTTTATCTTGTTGGAACCAAGGTCTAATAACCCATTTTCTCTGTGTTCAAGTTCAAAGGTTTATTCATCATTTGCAATAACAAGTCATGGCAATGAAATGCTTGGTTTTCTGTGTGTCTGTGTGTGTCAACCATATGATTGACAGGTGTGCTTCTGTGTTGAATTCTTGGGGTTATACCTGAGTATACCTGCATTGCTAGCTTGAGCCTTACGATACCGTCTGTCTGTCTGTGTGTGTAGGCTCATTGCTCCAGTAAAGTAATATGTAGTAAACTGTCTATTATGTCTTAAAGTCCCATGTCATCCTGGTAATTGTAATGTTTTGTGTGTTGCTACTCTGTGTGATCATATCGTTGTATGGGATTTCTTTCACTTAATCCAGTCATCATGCTGTATAGCAGCTGGGACTTGTATATCAGTGAATGTCATCCTGAAAATAAGACCGCATGACCCTGCTCTATAAGCTCCTAGCTAGCTCCCCTCTGTGCTTCTCTATTACACTGCTGAATCACCATGACCAGGTAGGTCGTCAATGTGTCCTCTACTCATCTTCCATATTATTTTTCCTCCTCCCTGTCTCTACAGCTCCTCCCCTTCCTCTCTTTTTGCTGGTTTTCCTCTGCTGCTCTCCTAACTCCTGTGTTTGAGGAGTCAAATCTCAGCCAGGCCAGAGCGATGGTCACTCCTGACTACATTAGACATCTTCATCCATCATCACTTAATTGAATTGCCTTTTGGTTAAGAATAATTAAAATACTTGTTCTTTCTCACATTCTCTTATTGCATCTCTTTCTTTCTTTCCCTCTCTCTCTCTCTCTCTTTCTCTCTCTTTCTTTCTTTCTCTTACACTGCTGTATGTCTCTTATCACACATGGCTTAGTCTTTAATTGTAACCTCTTCTGATGTAACGGTCACTCACAGCTGCCGCTATAAATAGTCAGAACACTGCAGGGACGTTGGCAGCTAGCTATACAGTTTATCTAGGAGTGTTTGGTGGTTTCGATGTCTTTGTGAATGTATGCACTCAATGCCTTGTGTGTTTTTATACTATGCATGTGTGAGGTGCCTACCAGGACTGCTTGTTTGTGCAATTGAGGGAGGTGTGTCCTAAATGCATTGCAAACACCTTTCTAGTGTAAAAAGCCCTCTTGCTTCTGAGTCTGTCTTGTTTTTTTTGTTTTTATTTACATTAAGGAGTTTCATAGCCTCCAAAGACCCATTCATGTACCGACTGCAGAAGCCATTAGAGACTCGCCTTAGATAGGGTGAGTTGCAGGAAATAAGTGAACAAAAAGAAACCTAAAGATAATAAAAAAAAGATTGGAAGTGAATTGGCAAAAACCTGCTTCTGTCCAATCAGATACCTGCACGAGTCAATGAAACTAGCTCCCAGCACCTCCGACAAAACTAAGCATCTCATTACACACACACACACACACACACACACACACACACACACACACACACACACACACAGAAACTCTGCCTGGTTGAAAGGGATGAAAAGAGGAGAGAGACATGAAAGGGCCAGAGAATAGTGAGTCTTGCCTGGAGTCCCAACAGTCTGTGTATAGGCGGAATAGAAACATGAGGGAGGAGGGTTGTTGTACTCGGCTATGAAACAACCTCCCCATCTTACACACACACACACACACACACACACACACACACACACACACACACACACACACACACAGGCAGGCTCTGTATTGCTGCCACTGCATTCTTGTGTGTGTGAGTGTGTGCTGCAGTCATTTGGTGGGGGAATGTTTTTGTGTGGTGGCTGCTCTGCCTTGTCTGTCAGCGCACAGGGCTGTGTGGAAAGGAGGAGAGAGGGAGAGCAGCAGAGAGAGAGAGAGAGAGGGCTTCTGCGTTGTGGCGTTTGTTATGCAGGCATTCCTCTGTCCAGCTACAGCTGATTCGGTAGCAGCTTTTGGTGTAAGTGTCTGAGTGTTTGTTGACATCCATTGTTCTACTCTTGATTGTGTTTTAAGCTCAGTAAGCCGTCGATGGGAAGAAAGCGTAAGGGTAGATTACATGTTGGCAATTGACTGCTGCAGTAGAACGCCAGGAAAGGAGGGAGAGCACGAAGAGGAGAGACAGCTGTTATCCTCTGTGTTGCTCTGTTATTCTTGTCCTGTAAGGAGGCTTATTGCTTGTGTGTAGCTCTAGCTGAGACGACAAGGCTGTTACTGAATGTTTTCTCTCTTTGTAGCTGACTTATTGTGAGGTAGTGAGCGGCGCTGTGTTTCAAGCAGTGTTTATGGTAAGGAAAGAGAACCGACTAAATTCCTCCAGAGACTCTGAGAACCTCATGGCATTTGCTTAGGCTGCCTTTTTGGAAGAGATTCAGTTTGTCCTGTGTGTCAGAAACACCATGCGCGTTGTTAGCTGGTGGCAGTATCAGTCCTAGAGGTAATGTGACTTTGGAACACCCCGATCACTTTGTTACGTGGACAGATACTCGGTGTATACCGCCGCCAATGTGAACCAGATGTTAGGGATTTAATTTCATCACTTGTGTGCTGTCAGTCATTACAGGAACCATTAGAGCTGGGAGTGTGTTGGGTGGGCAGCTCTCTCTTTGCCTCTGGCTGCCTTTGCATTTCAGGGCACTGACACACGTATGGCTCTGTGTGGCCAGCAGTCATTCATACCTGGCTTATGGAAGAGAGGAGAGGTGTTCTATCCTTAAAGTGCGCAGGGATATAGCCTCTAAGCTACTTGAGTAATTTTAGCGGGACTTTGTTACACAGGCATTTAGATTAAGCACAAGTGCGACCATTGATAGGTCTCCTGGGGTATAGTAAAGAATCACTGGTGCGTGAAATTGGTTGAGGATAGAAGAGTGTGTCGGACATTGTGTTAGACGCGTGTGTGTGTGTGTACCCACTCACTCCCACGCCATGCTCTGCCCGGCGTCCTGCCTACCTCTCCTGAGGGAGCTGGCTCAGTGGCGATGCCTTCTGGGGTGGCACCGCCATTCGGGGGTCACAGCAGGGGCCGGACCGACGTCAGAGGTCAGTGGTGGGGTAGGGGACACAACTCGACCCATCTGCCGCACCAACCCACAACAGGGGAGCAAGGTGAGTGCCTTAATTTCCTCAGCAACATTTCAGACCATTTTTAGACCTAGTATTTTTACACAACCTTTAGATCTACTAAATGGCAAAGACTGACGCATAATACGGAGCCTAAACCTGGAGTTCCAGGTGTGTTTTCTGTATTCTTGGGTGTTTTGTGTGATTCACTTTTATAGGGAGTTTGCCCCTGCCACTTTTCCTTTTAACACCGGCATGAAATCCTTGTCCTTGTTCTGTATAATTTAGAATTTTTAGAGGCAGATAAAGGAGAAAGGAATAGAAGCATTTTTTTCTCATTTCATCAAAAGAATGTTGCTATAGCTCTGATTTTGAAACCAGGGAGTGAGAGAGAGGAAAAGTAGATGAGAAGATGGAATGGGAGGTGAGTGGTGTTTTAGCTAAGACATTTGATGCCTCTAACCCAATAACTACACACTCATTGCTGGCCAGTCACATCCCCAACTTTTAGCCAGATTGCTATTGATCCCAGTGTGGGTAGACTTGAGAGGAGATGGAGGGTGAATTGGATGTGTCGGGGCTGAACGTTTCGGGGGGTGGGTGATTGAGAGGATGTAGAGGGCCGTCTGTGACCCATTCTCTGGCTGAGAGGGTAACCTAATAGTCTGGCAGCTGGATGTTTTTTCGGGACCCATGAGCAGTGTATAAAATATGACCTCATCAAGGTTCTCAGGCAGAGAGAGAACCATGAGGTCACTGCTTCTTACTGGAACTGCATTTTTCTTTCACATTGAGTCTCCTTCCTCTTTTTCATTACATTTAGTTTTTTCCCTGTATCCCACTGCATCCTGTATCCCACTGCATCCTGTATCCCACTGCATCCTGTATCCCACTGCATCCTATTTGAATGTGTCTATCTCCTCTCTTGCCCTCTCTCCTCTCATTTCACTGACCTCTCTCTCTTCCCCTCCCCTCTCTTGCTTACTTTTCTCCTCTCTTACCCATTCTCCTCTCTCTTGCCCTGTTCTTTCTGGCCGTCTTTTGCCCTTGTCCTTTCATCACTCTTTCACATTTCTTTTGTTGCTTACTCCATCTTCCCTCATCTCTCTTTTAAACATTATTTTTTCTGTCCCTCTGTCTGTCACGATATTCCATGGAGATTAGAGAGAGGGAGGCGAGAGAGGTAGCTGCAGGTTTTTGTCCTGGGTGGCGAAGATGTCATCAGACTCAGAGGGGTTAATCTCCTTCAGCACCACCGTCACTACTATAACCTGTCTGAAGGGATATGTCGACACCACACGCCATATCCCCTCCATAGAACAATATTATTTTCTTCAATCTGTTGCTTTTTGAAAGATGTATTTTAGTTCTTTTGCTTTATTGACAGACGAGAAAGATCAAGAAGAGAGTGTGCAAACTGGCATTAGGTTGGAATCGAACCTGAATGTTGGACAATAAGCATATTTGTTTTTAAATTGCAAATGGCACTAATGCACCCTATTCCAACACTGCAAATGGTCTCTAATGGGCTAGCCTGTGAAGTGGTTCCTCAGGTTAGTCTGCAAGCCAATAAACCTTGTAGCATGTGGTTTTTGGAGCAGGTCTCTCAGCTAGTCATGAGGCCTTGTCAAGAGTAGCCACTTAAGACACAGGCAGATGGAGTTGCATGTTATTTTACACGATAAAAGTTTACAAGTTGTTGCTTGATTCCAATCTGAAGTGAATATATAGCCTAGTCTATGCATCCAAGTAGACAGTTCTCATTGACAACCAAATAATCTGAGCGACTGTTCAGACAGTACCTGAAAAAACAAAAGGGAGGTTGATCCGTAATAACTACTGATTATGGTTGATTGGTACCAACCCAGCCAGTGAGCCTATTTATAGTAGAATAGTCAATCAGCCAGTGTAAGTTTAGCCTCTCTTTCTCTCTTGGCACAGCAGTGAGGAACTAGCTGAATAGTGTTTGAAAAACTGTTCAATAATTCAGTGTAGTGAACTACTTTTAACTATTAGAAGAGCCCTGAATGTTCCACTCCTGCACAGTCAGTGAGGTAATTTGTATGCTTTAGGTGGGTCCTTTGGAGGAGGTAGTTGTTAGGAGAAGCTGGGCTTCAGCTGAAAGAAGGTGGTTGGTTGGCAAGATTTGACTGCTGCTGCAGAATGTTGGCAGAAAATTATATTTTCTTGGGGGTCGCATGCATGGACCTGGTCACAGTTCATGGTCTTGCATCTGTATTGATTATTTACTCTAATGTAACCTGATATTGCAGGTGTTAAAGAAACCCTTAATGATAGAAACACATCTTGACAAGAGAAACACGTTGTTGGCAGTTTTTTCCTACATTGTTTAACCTTTCCAGTTAATGTGGAGAGGTTAAGATGGAACCTAGTTAAAGTGGAATTTTACCCTGATTTTAATGGAATATCATTAAAAAGAAGGAAAGCACTGGTGAGTTCATCAATTGCAAATGGCTTGGAAAGCCGAGGGGGAACGAAGAATGGATGAACAAAGAAATAAAAAATCTGACAGTTCAGGAATATTCTCCAAGAAGTAGGTATGGATCTGTCAGCCACTACCTTCTGCAGAAGGTTTCACCAGCAGAACTACAGAGGCAACAAGTTGCAATTGCAAACTACTTGGTTAGCTGTCAATACAGGATGGCCAGTTTGTGTAAATCTGTAAATTTCTTACATTTTATTTTGAACAAGAGGGAGGTATGGAGAGACACAAAGGTATTGAATTGAGGACTCAGTATACCACCTCATCTATGAAATATGGTGGAGGAATTGTTATGGCTTGGGCATGTAAGTCTGACTCTGGAACTGGCTCACCTCATTGATTTTAACTGCTGAATGCAGCAGCAGAATGATTTCTGAAGTGTACAGAAATATTTAGTTTACTAAAGTACATGCAAATTCCTCCAAATGTCTTGGATGGCATCATTAGGGCAAAACAAGGATCCCAAAAAAGAAAGTTATTCAATCAAGTCAGATTTAAATCCAATTGAAAATGCCTTTCATTTGCTGAAGATGGGATTTAAGGCAGAAATACCTGAAAACGAACAACAATTGAAGATAGTTGCAGTACCCTCATCACTAGAGGATATCTCCAGATTCTGGCAGTGGGTCGCAGACTTTGGCAGTTATTGCATGCAAATTAAACACTACCAAATACTAAACCAAAGAGCTGAATTTTGACAACAATCTGTTCCAATACTTTTGGTGCCCTGAAATAGTGGGATTGCTTACAAACACTTTTGTCATTTCTAAATGTTAAAATCAATATGTAAACAATCGGTTTTACTACTGCTGAGTTATGTGGTTGTTCCTCCAAACTACAGTATTTTAAAGTGTATGCACTGACTGGATGTGGCTCTGGGTAAAATGCCATGTAAATGTAAGCGCCTTACTCAAGATTCATTTGATTTGAGTAGAAGTTGCACGTGTTCCCCATTCCTGTACACTCTAGTCATTTGCAGTGTGCCTCAGGACTCAGGAGATAATGTGAAACTCTTTAATGCATCTATTGAAGAGACAATAATGGATCTCTTTGTTGATTAAACTTCAAATGTATTGTACTTAGAATATAGTTGAAACCCAGGAGGAATGCACTACTCAAGAATATTTAGAACGTTTAGCATTCAAAAATTGTACTGATATGATATTTTGACTATATACTGCCCTGCCCTACTAACAGGGCAACATAAGCTATGGCAAATTGCAGGAAACTAGGCAGCCTCACCTCCATCCTCATCTCCCCTAACCCACCTCCTTCTCACTCCCTGCTCCATCTCTACCCCTATCTCCCAGCCTCAGCCGTGTACCCCAGCCACATGCAGCTCTATCCCAAGCCGACAAGTACAAGAAAGACAATGCTTTAGTTAGAATGTCAGTAGGCCTCTAGTGCCCAGGCCCAGGCTAAATTAAATGTGTTAATTAAAATAAGAGCAAATGAGAGAGAGGGGAGGAAGAAACAAGCATTTATTGCCACTGGGTGAATTTGTTGGCTTTTATGAGTGTCAGGGGATTAGCCAACGAACCAGTTGGTTTTTCACTCCCTGGTTTAGAGAGCTAAATAGATTTTATAATCGTGTGGGTGTGTGTGAGGGGGTTGTATGTGCGTTATGGGGGTCGTGTGTGTGTAAACTGTCTGTATGGGGACTGTGTAATGGTGTAGGAAAGTGTTGTTGCATTGTGCTGTTGGTACTGCTCCCTCGAGGCTCCTTGCAGTGGAGTTTACCCCTGGGGCTCTGTGGTGGACCACTGAGAGAAGCTAGGGTTTTATTTTGCGACACATTTATACATACACACATATACAGGCTGGGCACCGCACAATGATATGATATTTTCATTCACTGATGAAAAGGAGAACAATCCAAATGAAGCCGTGAAAAGAACATACGGCACTGAATGAGGTGTGATCACTGCTGTTTAGGTGGGTAATTGTTGATGCCGCTGACCATTTTTGATGGACAAGCGTTTTCAATTCAATCAACCTAAATTAAATGAATTGGAAACATGGGGCATACTGCCAAAGGGACTTCATTTACCCCCTCTCTCTGCCCCCCCCCCCCCCCCC
>JACXGI010002114.1:0-41249 GCA_016801175.1 Esox masquinongy | reverse complement strand
CACATTTAAAATGTGAATTATGTGAGCCTGTTTGTTTTTGTTTTTGACACAAACAGTGGAATTGGTACTTAACCCATGAGTGTACTTCTAACCCATTTTCGGACTTACTATTGTAAATGTGTTGTCCTTCTCATAGCTCATTTAGACTGTTATGCCTTTACTCAGCCAATCGGCCAGTGGTTCCCTAAAATAGTCACTGGTCTCAGTGGGAAGCCTGTAGCCTGCTACAGTGATTAATATTTCACAGTGCAAAATTGCATTTTGAAGCTTGCCCCATTGGGTAGTTCAATGGGGCTGAAACAGAAGCACCTCTCACAATATTATTCCACCTCCTCCCCCATTCCCTTCTCACCAACTTCTCTGAACACCTAGAAACGGGTAGTTAAGCCAGCCCAGTACATCTCAGATTGCAAGCTCCCAACCATCCAGGACCCCTATCTAAAGCGGTGCCTGAAGAAGGCCTACAGGACCATGAAGTACTCCATACACCCAGCTACATGTTGTCCATCCGCTGATAATGGGACCGATCAGTTTATATTGGAGCATCAGGTCCCTGTATGAAGCAACAACAAAGGAAATGAGATATATTTCATGTAAAATAAATGGGAAAACTACTATATCAGTGGTTCCCAACTACGGTCCTCAAGTACCCCCAACAGTACACATTTTCATTGTAGCCCCAGCCAAGCACAGCTGATTCAACTTGTCAACTAATTATCAGGCTCTCATTGAGTTGAATTGGGTGTGCTTGTCCAGGGCTACAATAAAAATGTGTGCTGTTGGGGGTACTCGAGGACCGGAGTTGGGAACCACTGTACTATATAGTGTTTTATTCCAATTCAATTGCTCAGAGAAACTATTATTTTTTAACAAGTAATTTATTTTCTGAAAATAGTTGTCAAAATTATTGCCACCTTAAGGATTCTCATAAATAAGTTTTAAAAACAAAATCTGCATGAACCTTTTACTTTTTTAAGTACACCTTAGTCTTAAGGAAGTTTAATTTTGGCTTTGCATGGCTTCCTGTTTTACTGTATTTTTATTTTAAAAAACTCTTGTAAAATAATTTCTCATCCATAACTTACAGATAAAGAGACAAACAATGTTGACCTTTTTAAATAATGCAATGACAAAAAAATGCCAAGAACCTAAGTGTATTACTTAAACAATAATTAAGTTCAAAACCAGTGGAACAGTGGTAAACCTGCCTAATAGAGAACATAAGTGCATCTTGCACCAAAGTACACTGACGAACAAGGTTCACCAAGTTCTCCTAGGGCTACAGTTGGAGAGTTAGGGAACTTAGGGTCACTACCTCCATGCCGGCAGCCTGTTTGGATGGGTTGCCATGAAGTAGTTAGATCAACCAACAACTCTAGGTGCCTGGGGATTGCTAAACAGCACTGGAACTTGGATTGGAACCAGGTGCTATGGCCAGATAGAATAAAAATTGAGGTATTTAACCATGCACACACGCAGGGAGGTTGGTGTTGAAAGAAGGATGTGTATGCAAAAAAAACATAATATTACTATAAAAATGTTTTGGGACATTTTTTGCTTCCTCTAGTCACAGGGATCTTAAGTACAGACAAAATAATGAATTAGCCTATTCAAATTACCAGGACATTTTAGCCAGAACCATGGTTGCTGCCTATAGCAGGGGGCTGAAACTTGGCCACAAGTGGATCTTCCAGCAAGACATTCAACCAAAACAATCAAAAACCACAAAATAAATAGTTAGTTGACCGCATAATCTAAATTTTGCAATGGCTGTTTCATTCTCTTTGAACTTGACTCCCATTGAATGTCTGTGGTTGAATTGATGAGGGCAGTCTATAAGCATGGACTAAAAGACCTCAAGGATCTGGAAAGATTCTGTTTGGAGGAACAATATAAGATCCCTTCTAATGTGTTCTCCACTGTAAGAAATGAGACAATTTAGAAATAAGATCAGGTGCTGTTATACTTAGGAAAATGTATCCTTTTTCCTGTTAAGGGTATTATGTTATACTTGTAGCCCTTCTGTTACTTGACTTAGGCAGTAAATAAAACTGGAGGGAAAAGAACATCAATGAGGATGTTTTTTACACAGAAGATCATAGACAATTATTGCCTAATTCTCTTCCTCGATCTTCTCCTGAACTTCCCCAAACATTTCTAACGCAGCTCAAACCATAGTTCTTCCACAATTAAATATGATTACAAATCTGTATAAAACTATATTTTTATTTATATTTTAATTTTCTGCCTTCCAAAATTTTGTGTAGTCAATTTGTTGTTATGGCCTTGCCTCGTGACATCATCTTCCAGCAGACTTGGATGAGTCAAAGCCGTTCTGTCCACCACCAACCTTGGACAGTGCTGAGCCAGTATGCACTGCCCTGGGTATTGTTGGTTTGCCACACCCAGGATTTGAATTCCTGGCAACAATGTTGGAGTCAGAGACTTTACCACGGTGACATTCTGGACCCGCTCTAAAAACAAGGGCTCCAGTTAAAAGTAGACATTGATCATTTTATATTTGTCTTTTGTTAGATAGCAACGTTTTGACTGTGTGCAGATTGTGTTGTTATCCCTGGTTTTCCGCATGACTGACGTCAGATGAGCCCTGTGTCCTTCATGATGTAACAGTTCAAGTTCCTCAGCACCTCCCTCAGCCTTGTCCAAGCCAAACAGACAGATCTTCCCCATTTATGCACCATTCATTAGATAATCCAATTATTGGACCCACCATTCAATACTGTTCTGCACAAGAACTCCCAGAACGGAGGAACCATTCACATAACAATACTCTCAAAATCCTGTAGGCTGTCCTCTATCTTTACTTATCTCCATCTTACTGACAAATTTGCCTGATGTTCATGATTGAACATGGGCCTCTTTCTAAAAACAGCCCTGCAAACGACGTGTATGTCAAACTCTACTTCCACTAGTAGTTTAATGGCCTGGTATTGCATTGTTTTCATACTTCATTAACCATTGGCTTGAGGATTCGTCATCCCTAACATGCCTGTGGATGTGTTGGAAAGCTGAGGAGTTGCCAGAGGGTTTATGTCTAATAAGGTGGTGCCGCTGTTCCGCTAGATTAAGCAGCAGACGGGGAGGAGGGAGAAAATACCTGAATGACCTTCATTAGTATTCCCTGTGTAGGATGATGAAAGAGAGAGTCCTGTACTGGAGCCATGTCATTAAAGTATTTTTGATGGACCTGAGCCTCTCTTCCTCCAACAAGCACGTACCTACACCTCTGTAGGCAGCCGCTTGTGGAAAACACTAACCACACAGACACACGTCACACACCGACCATACGTACACATCACACACACCAACCACACTCACACATCACACACACCGACCGTACGCACACGTCACACACCGACTACACGCACACGTCACACATCGACCACACTCATACATCACACACTGACCGTACGCATACATCACACACACCAACCACATGCACACCACACACACCGACCACACGCACACTTCACACACACACACCGTTCGTACGCGCACACGTCACACACACACACCGACCATACGCGCACACGTCACACACACACCACAAAACGGAAGGCACTCTACCTTGTCTCCCTTCATCTGTTTAGCTTAATAATGTAGCCGTTGTCTTATATGAATGATATTGGTTGGGAACAGTGAATTCTAATTTGTAACACTAACACTACAAATTTAAAATTTGTTTCATAATTTTCTTCTGTACCCTCACTCCCTCCCCTAATCACTTATCTGATCTACATACCCTTCACCTACCCTTCCTCTATTTCCCACTTTCCCTGGCCTCACTTCCCTCTCCCTCTCTCTAAGCCCGCTTCTCACTTTGCTTCTTCAGTTTTTCTTAAGACATACGTCTCTGCTGCAATATTGCTCCGATTATTCCCATCTTCTCCCTATCTATCTGCCACCTTTTTTCCAAATCAGTCTCAACTCCTTGTTCTGAAACCCCACTCTAACAACTGGTTCTCAGTCAACATACCTAATGAAAACAACATCGTAAACCATCATTAATTCTCCTTCTCTCCTGCCTCCCTCCTTTCTCCAGTACGCATCAGCTGGCTGTCTTCTGTCCCTCCATCACAGCGAGAAGCCTGAACACGAGGAGGTGTGCGAGTTCCGTCCCTACACCTGCCCCTGCCCGGGGGCCTCCTGTAAGTGGCAGGGCTCCCTGGAGGCCGTCATGCCCCACCTGATGCATGCCCACAAGTCTATCACCACCCTGCAGGGAGAGGACATCGTCTTCCTGGCCACGGACATAAACCTGCCGGGGGCAGTTGATTGGGTCATGATGCAGTCCTGCTTTGGCCACCACTTCATGCTGGTCCTGGAGAAGCAGGAGAAATACGAGGGCCACCAACAGTTCTTCGCTGTGGTACTGCTCATTGGCACCAGGAAGCAGGCTGAGAACTTTGCCTACCGCCTGGAGCTCAATGGGAACCGGCGGCGCCTTACCTGGGAAGCCACGCCCCGCTCCATCCATGACGGTGTGGCGGCCGCCATAATGAACAGCGACTGTCTGGTGTTCGACACATCCATCGCTCACCTGTTCGCAGACAACGGCAACCTGGGGATAAATGTCACCATCTCGATGTGCTGAGTGGATCAGATGAGAGAGACTCCCAAACACATGCTACACACAGGCCAGGGAGTGGGCTGTAGGCTTCTCTTGATCTTCCACACGCCAGTCGACAGAAACCAGTGACTCACTGCTTTACAGTGTGTGAGAGGACAGGTGTGAGATGGAGAGAATGTGTGTTTCGCTGCGTGTTGGTTCCCCATAAGGCTTGAATGGAGACTGGCCTGTAGATGTTTCAGTGATTGGGGGTTTTCCTGTCCTGTCATTGTGTGTACTGGAAACAATGTGCAGTAGCCTAAATAAGGCGTCCAAGTGAGGTTGCCTATACCCCAACCCTGGTCAACCACTCCACTCACGCCCACCTCCTCTTCTGCCCAGCTAGCCAGTAGCAGGCAAGAAGTGAACTGCCAGGGCGGGAAAGGGCGGTGAGTCGAACTACAGGAACATGGTGGCGTTCGAAAAAATGTCCACCTCAACCGGAAATGACCCCTGTAGGTGCAGCTTCCTAATCCTCACAGAAAGTTGATATGTTGAAAGTTGGTCAGTGGAACAATTGGGCCTCAGAGATGCATGTGAGCGGAGTCGGGCCTGAGAGTGACCAATGCGCTGCCTCAGTCTGGGTTAGTGTGAGCCATGCCGGGGTTGCTTATGCTTTGCTAAATACTTGCACTGACCAACTCCATACTATTCAGAAAAGTGTCATTGTTATTAAAACAAGCTTATTTTATGTCCATTGTTTGAAATGGTGACGTGGTGGTGGTTACACTGTAACTGGGCAATGTGTGTGTGTGTGTATATATAATACATATTGGTGGTAGATTGTGATTGTAAGCAGAAGACTGCATGTCTGTCCACCTTGTAGAATAAAGACACATATCAGATATTCTGGTTGTAGGCTCTTGTCACAATGCATTATAAAGGTTACATCGAAGGAACAGAACTGTCATGAGCACTGTTCAGTGAAACCTTAGTGCCTAGATATTCACATGATTCTGTAGGACAAATACAAACAACAAATGTAACTACATTTTCAAACAACGAAAATACATTACTTCTCCAGTAACAAGCTCTGCTGCTTGAAGCCTGACTGTGAAGGCTACCTGGTTTGTTAACCATTAAGTCCCTGGCCATGTTAAGGTCATTTGTCATCACATTTCATGAACAAAAGCTGTCCCGTCATATTTAAAATAGCATGTCTGTTTTGAAGTTCAAATGTACGACCGTATTTGCGTAAGAATGTGTGAATACTTGAATGTTTGCCGAAAGATTAAGTTATTTTCAATAGGTTTCTGAAGCACTAGTTTGAAAAGGTTCATGATAGTTTAGGGGGGAAATAGTTTTTTTTCTGCATCCACTCCTCAACAACAGAGACTAACAGGTGGCAAATGTTTTGTAAATAAAACATTTTATTCATTCCTGTACATGTCTCTTGAAACCATTTGTTCTGCAGAACCAGGTATACCTTCAGTTTGTCTGTTGTTGATCTACCCTAATATGCAGGTAGTTTTGACTCTCCTCTGTCCTGCCAATGGCACAATATCCATAAAGTCCCTCTGCCCATCAACTCTGCTCCACTACTGTCTTGTTTTGTATTAGAAATATGTAAATGTTGGAGGACTATATTTTCTAAAGGAGATTGTGTTCTGATATTAATCTGAGCTGTATTTACTGTGTTCACGGCTACGACTATTGTACAGAGGTTTTTAAGTTATTTTTTACTTGATAACCTGTTTTACTCTAGTGGTCCGTGTCCCTGCCTTACAGACTGCATTTCTACCGAGATGGGCAAGACCTCTGCATTCGCTGGGGCTCGTCGTTCATATCAGCGAAAAACAAACCATGGTCATCTATTTCTAAAATGGCCTTTAAGCTTTTAATACGGCATCAAATAACAGGATCTGTTTTCATGTGTCATTGGGAACTGCAGTCATCTGTGTGGCGATTCATTCATTTTTTATGGGGCAATAGGAGATCTAATCAATAAACTAAGGCAGAGACACAGTCCACAAAATCACAAGTCTTACTATACTGAACTTTCCACATAGCAAAATAAAACCAGCTTGGTCAACATCACCATTACCTGACACCTGTCAACATTGCAAAGCATTCTAACTACTTTGCCTACAATGGCAGTTATACATAGAAATGCTTTGCTGGTCATGTGAACATCAAATAATATGTAGGCTATAAAAAGCATGTCTATAACTCTTCATATGCTTGTATTATTCTGTTGGAGTGTTCTGTTCTCTCCTGTATGTGGCCACCCACAGGACGTTAGAGCAGCAAGCAGGAACACAGTCATTCTCATCTACCTATCAATTGCTTACCAGCCTGAAAGGTGTAGCTACACATTCTTGACTTGAGGTTCTACCTATTTATTTTGCATGCAGTATATTCATAATGCACATGTCAGGATAGAAATCTTTTCTTCAAACAGACCTAATTCCTCTAACCTCCTGCATCTAGCCCAGTCCTGGGATTTTTCTATAACTGCTATATGGGTGACATTTCATCTTTGTTATTGCTCTCCTACCCATTCCGACCCATCTGTTTATCTGGGTCAAGGCAGAGGTTAACCTCTGACATTTCGCTCAGTCTGATTATTGATTGAAGCTTATTGTTGAACCTAGAATCAGACCAGGAAGTCAAAAAACTGTCAAATACATCACGTCACCTAGGCAACTGACCAATAGACCAGACTAGAAGATAGTATTGAGCATAATACATGCAAATAGAAAGCTAGGGTGTTGACCAAAACCTCAGTGGTTGAGTGACCGGTCTGCAGCCTGGCTCCCCACTGGGATAGCTGAGGTGAAACGTTAACCCCAGAGGGAGGGAGATTAACTCCCACCTATCATCTAAGGACAGTATGGTAGCTCATCCTCTGATGTCTCTATACCCCAGTTGGGGATTTTCCTTGGAGCACCAGTTTGATGAGATTAATTAAACTCATGACATTTACTGTATTTCAGATGCCAATGATCGACAGGCGTCTTCATACACAACCTGTTGGTTGGAATTAAAATGTCTCATTTTTGATGATCACAGAATATGCTTTACCAATTTTTTTTTTCCCCTTTCATGTTTTGACAGTTTTGGTTTATTCATGAATTATCTATTTCTGTGGCTATGCTTTATTTTCTCTTAGTAGACGATTAACTGTGTTGAAGTGGCTTTTAAATATAATTTAGCAAGTTTAATGATGCAGATGAATTTCAGTTAAGGTCCTGTTGAGCAGGTATGGGTTAGTGACCATGTACATGTTGGGTCCAAGTGATTTGTTTTCTCTAAATGATTTTGTTTGTCTTTGTTGGTTTTTCACAGAATTGCACAGTGTAATGTTTTGGAAAGTCAATGTTATCCTATGGAGAGAATTTTTCTTTTGATTACTTCATTTTTGGAGCCAATAGGAAGATCTTTTTACCCATCTTAATATCACCTAAAATCCAATAAAATAAGTTATTCATGTCATCTCTCACAGACTATTGTTGAAAAGGCAATCTTAAGTCTTTTTACAAAAGCAAATATTTTTATTTACAAATGTAAATCAAATGATTAATTGTTATTAAAAGGAATTTAACAGTGTACAGTGTTTTGTGTGAAGTTATTAACAATTCTATTCTGCTGCGGATGTTACTAAGACGTTGTTGTGGAAACAAAGGTTGGTTCAAGGGATCCTCCCCTATACAGACAATTCTCCACATCAGTGTTTCCATGACAGATAATATGGAATCAATAGCCCTAATAATAAAAATCAAGAATGTTTGTTCCATTTCTGTAGTCCCAGTTCCTTGCAGATTCTTTAAATGTGGGGGTGACATTTCACAGTTCAGTTCAATCAAGGCACTACTTTCTTCTGTGTTCTCTGTACTTACTGGGCCGGTCCCTCCCTCGGTCTTTCTCTCTGTCTTTATCACTGGACCTGTCTCTCTCTCTGTCCTTATTTCTCTCACTGGACCTGTCTCGCTCTCTGTCCTTATTTCTATCACTGGACCTGTCTCTCTCTCTGTCCTTATTTCTATCACTAGACCTGTCACGCTCTCTGTCCTTATTTCTATCACTGGACCTGTCCCTCTCCTTGTCCTTATTTCTACTGCTAGAACTGTCTCTCTCTCGGTCCCTGTCTTTATCACTGGGCCTGTCTCTCTCTCGGTCCTTATTTCTATCACTGGACCAGTCTTGCTCTCTATTCCTCTCATTTTCCTTCTCTTTTCCTTTGTCATTTGTTCTGTCCTCTCTATCCAACTGCAGTCCATCTCTCCTCTTCCCATCCTCCCTGAACTTCTCCCTATCCCTTTGGTCTCCATGGTGTTTTTGGTACACTCCGTCCTCCAGCCTGTAGGTGTCACTGTGATGCCCTGGCCTCTCCGTGCTGGCCCCCAGACGCTCCTCTGGCACCCCCCGCTGGCTGTACTTGTCATAGCTCAGGTCATCCTTCTCCTGCTTCACCCTCAGTGCTGAGCTAGGTCCAGAGGAACCAGGGGGAGTCTGGGCAAGCCTCTCCCTCTGCTGCTTCTCAGCCTTCAGAGCCTTCTTCTCCTTCTTCTTCTTTTTCTTCTCTTTCTTGTCTGGGTTAGAGATGAAAGAAAGGACAGTGAGCAAGGTAAAAGGAGATGATCTGAACATGATTGAGACACCAAGATACTTAGTGTTCAAGCCTTTACACTGTTTAGTCAAGCTGTTGCATTTCAAATTGCCAATCTATTACGATTGACAGTCAGCAGGCCAGCATCCTCTACAATGTTCCCCTCCGTTCACCTTTCTTGGGCTTCTTAACAGGTACGACGTATTGCTCCTCCTCTTCTTCAGACTCAGAGGATGAAGGGTCAGGTAGTTTTGGGGCACAGCCCTCCTCCCTCAGACGCTTGGTGACATCGTCCATGTCCTCATTGTCTTTGGGAGGCCGGTAGTTAAGCACATGGTCCACTCGGATGGTCCGCCCCTTTATCTAGATGCCAAGAGAGACAGACCACAACACAATGAGGCACAGTCATTTACAAGTCATTTGCCAGCACTAAAGCTTTTAAATGATCTGATAATTGATCTATGTTTACTGGTTTAATCTCTTCTACTCTTTATCCCTATTAGTTCTACCTGACTGTCATTCCTTACCTTTATCCCATTTAAGTTATCCACAGCCAGGATGGTGCTCCTCTGGTCCTCGTAACAGATAAAGCAGAAGCCTTTGGATTTACCGGTCTTCTTATCACGGACCAGGTTTATGTTGGCTATCTCTCCATATCTGCAGACACATTAAGCAGGATTAAACTTAGCTGGCAGCAGAAAACAGCAAAGAATTATTCTAAATGAAAAGGTTAAGATAAAATAGAAGCATAGAAATACAAAAGGAATTGGATTCAAAGGAAACAATGGAGATGGGAGGAAGGGGAATATGTATGGGACTCACTGAGAAAAGACACAGACAATGTCACCTTCTGTCAGCTCATAGGGAAACCCACCTGCCGGTAACAAGAGAAACATGCTTATAATAGTGGTGGTAAATAGACTTCACCGTGAATGAAAGCCACTACTGTGCTGCCACCAACTGGTCAGCTGACAGTACAACCTAACCATGGATTAGGATCAATCAGGCCCGGCTGCAGGAGTGACTGAGGGGGCAGGTGAAATCAGAAGGGGGCTAATTTCTCTTTTGCAACTATCATCATCTCTACATTAAACTAATACTAGGGGGATAAATTTAAACTGAGGGGGGCTAAACCCCCTTTAGCCCCCCCTTGGCACCGGGCCTGGGATCAATCTGATTTGTAAGGAGTCTCTGACACCAAATCTTACCAATGAAGATCCAGGCACTGTCCTTATACTCTGAATGCCATGACACGGTTTCCTTCACCCCAAGTGAGGCCTCTCTCTCATTTAGCTCATTAATCAGCTTCACCTTGGTCAGGGGACTGGAAGACAGGTGAATGATGGAGAAGAGCAAAAAAATGCAATATGAAGCAGAACTTAGTCAGTATTCTATCCTTAGCTCTTTCTTTGACCACCATAGCCAAACTTTTTTTTTGTACCGCATGAATTTGGGTCATCGAGCACTGGAGGTAACTTGGCAAGTCTTTTTGCAAGATCATACTCATGTACCATAGAAAATGTTAGGACAGTTGACCTGTGTTAAAAACCGCTCCCATGTACTGAAGGCACAGCATTTTATAAAGGTTGTGGATCCATCTATTTCAGTATCATAGTCTGCAACATTTGTGGACTGAGCAACTAGCAGAAGTACTTTTATTCAGCACTATGAAATAGCATTTCTATTTATTTTGAAATCCATAAATGGTTTCAAATGAAAAATGTGATTCGTTAGATAACTTATTAATGAATGTGGTTGGAATTTAGTTCAAGTATAAAAAGACAAATAAGTCAAAATACAACTTTCCAGGGGGTGTGCTTACTGTTTTGCATGACTGTACATAACATAAACGTATGTAACAGTAGATACTTCTCAGCAAATCATTATTGTGCTAATATAGTCATATTGTCGACTAATATATATACCCCTCCGGCAGTAATTCGCTAACAACGTCACGATAGTAACTAACTACATGTAACGACGTTAACGTTTTTTAGCTAGCTATCTAACTAGATAGCTAGATATTGCAACCACCATCACCAGTACACCTCCACGAGTTAAGATATAATATGCAGCTACAAAATGTGGAACACATTTTCTATTACATAGCTATTGCTACTTACTTCATCATGCAGTTATCTTCGTGAACGTAAAAACGACGCTAATTTTAAAATGGAACTCTAATACATTACACGCATAAATAAGCAAGGAGCAAGAAATCCTACCGGATGTATAAATCGGAAGCATCAGGTCGTCACATCCACTCCAATCCACTCCCACTCAACGTAAACCAAGATCACGCTAGCTCGTGTTAGGCTATGCCCAACTGATTTCCTAGCATCACTTTCCTCCAGGGTTATCTTGAATTAGTTATACCGATCTTTGCGCCACTATCGGTCCCGTAGATGAAAAAAGTTAATTTTTCTGATGCTCCCTTCAAAATGAAGTTCTGCGGTAAAACGCTACGTACATGATACCGAAATCAATCGTTTTTGCAGCTTTTCATAGAGCACATTGTCATACATTATATTTAAAAATTATATACTAAAATCTTACCTTACTGAAGAGAATCATAACTTGATAAGACATGGTGTATTATGTTGAGCACAGTGAGGAATTGTTGATGCTTGTTCATAAACTAGCATGCTGGTCATTTTTGCAACTTGCCTTGCAGTAAAAAAGAATTGTACTACTAACTGAAGTGTTTTGTGTTTGAGAAATTATTGTGTTATGCAATTAAAGTATATAGGTCCCTGGATGTTTGAGTCCCAAATATGGCTCCTTATTTGTGAATTAACAAAACGTTGACTGCTTTGCCCCCCAAAAATTGTTTGGTTAAGTTGCTTCCAAATACTGTACTTAATTACTGTTGGGAATGTAGCTTTCTTGCCTTTATCTGCAAACGCGATCGACGATCTGCTTTATTTAATGATGTGAGCTGAAGTATGTGTAACTGCTGCAGTTACTAAAAGCTTTCAAATGTGTGTACTTTGCTATTATATTGTCTCAGTAAGCCATGCATGCTAAAATTATTTGCTTTCCGTCGTGCTGAAGTTACTATTCTACATTGGGAAGTAGGATAAACCTGCCCGCCCATGGAAATCAAATGCCTGTCCAACACGTTTGTTCTAGCGCCGGGCCTGTATGAATTACATATTGGACTGTAGAGAAATAACTATTATGTGCCTATGGGAAAGCAGGATTAGGACTGAATAATACAGCGTCTACTAAACCCATCTCATTGTCCACAATGCAAGCTGTATATGTACAGTGAAAAAAGTATTACTGTTAATGCAAAAGTTGTTTTAGGATCAGGTCTATACAGTGCCTTTCAGAATTATTTGACGCCTTTGTTAAGATTAGCAAAAAATGGTTATTGTTGTTTATCAGCTTGGTCTTACACTCAAAATATGAGAAATTGCTCAAAGAAAATAAAATCTTAAATCAAGAAATATTTTTCTCAAAAACATGTTGCACCTTTATTAGCACTACTGCATTCAATACTTTGTGCACCTTCCCCAAGAAAAGATAACAGCACTGAGCCTTCTATATTGTTTAACAAGTGATCAGAGACCATTCATTTATGTAGAATTTCTGCAGGTCCTTCACAGTCCTTGCTCCTTGTGCAGAACCATGATATTTGATGTCGATAGATCTTCTAAAGCACATCCATTGCTATTTTTCTACTTATCACGCTGCTCAGTCAACAAGGAAATCAAGATCGGAATTGGAAGGTATGCACTCTTTGGGCTTCTATCTCAACTGAGCTCAGAGGTGCCCAAGCTGCCACAAGGAGACGCTTGAAGACAATGCGGCAAGGCAACCTTATTCAATAACTAACTCTCCAAAACCCTTTGGCAATTCTCCCTTTCTTTCTTGTAGATCCTTTGAATCTCTTTCAGATTGGATAGGGAGTGTCAGTAAGCTGAGATCTTCAGGTCTCCCCAAAATGTACAATTGGGTTCAAATCCTGGCTTTGATTGGACCACTGAGGGCCATTCACAGAATGGTCCTGAAGCCACTCCAATGTTGTCTTGGCTGTATGCTTCGGGACATCGTTATGCTGAAAGATGTGCTTGGCATTTGGGCCTAATAGACTCTCAGAGTCCTTAAGACGGCATATCATGTGCCTTTTAATCAGGAATGGTTTCCAAGCCACTCTACCATAAAGCTCTGTTAGATGTGTTGCACAGAAGGTTTTCCTTCTGGCAGGTTCCCCCATCTCTGTAGAGAAACTCTGAAGCTCTGTTAGTGGCCATTGTGTTCTTGGCCAACGCGTTGGTCCCTGACCAACGCTCTTCATGCCTGGTTAATTTGTTTTGGCCGGACAGCCAGCTCTAGAAGGTCTTGTGGTGCCAAACTTCTTCCATTTCACAATGATTGAGCCCACTGTGCTACTGGGAACTTTCAAGGCTTTAGACATGTTTGCCTTGACACAATTCTATGGAGAATTCATTGGACTAAACTGTTTTGTTTTTGCTATGGAGTTTATATAGACATGTGTCTGTCTTGCTAAATCAAAATAATTTTTCTTAGGTGGAGTCCAATCAAGTTCAAGATACATCTCAAGGATTGTCAAAGGACACAGGATGAATCTGGGCTCAATTTGGAGTGTCAATGAATGGCCAAGGTTCTGAATACTTAAGTACATTATATTTTGCAGTTTTTCATTTTTAGTAAATTGGCACAAATGTCTAAAAACATATTTTTGCTTTGTCATTACGGTGTATAGTATGCAGATTGCGTTTTTTTAAATAATAAGTCAGAAAATAATTCTAAAACAAGCAAATGTGGAGAAAGTGAGGGGTTCTGGGATATTTTCTGAAGGCACTGTAGATGTCTTGTATTAGTCGGGGCTTGGCCCCAGTGATGTATTCTTAACTACCCCTACTGTGAGGCCTTGTGGTCTTGTGCAGAATTATTCCCATATGAGGCCATGATGGAGCTGTTCAGGATTCTCTTGATTGTGCTGAGGTATTATTTGAAGAGAACCCAGAATGACATGCCAAATGTCTTTAGACGCCTTAGGGAGTGGAGCTGCTGTTGCGCCCTCTTGACACCGTTGGTAGGGTCCTTGGCTCTGTGATCACTTAGTAAGTTAAAACAGCTGACTTACTCTACTGTAGTTCTGTTGATGTGGATTCAGACGTGTTCCCTCATCTGCTTTTCTAAAGTCAACAATAACCAAATGTTTCCGGGCTACGGAAGGCGTGCCAAAGAGCGAGACAACTGATTGGCTTATTATTTATGTTGAGAATGGTTAATCTGATATTTGGGGAAACCTGGCTTTTAACAAGGGTAGAGGTCAGCATGTGGGAGAAATCAGATATAGATGCAAAGCTACTGTGGGAAGTGGAATTTTACCGCTTTCAACTAGGAAACATCCGCTTGAATGGCCCTCCAGCAATCAAATACTAGTGGGAAACATCTCTATCATCCCTAAGCTCTGAACTTTCCCAAATGCTGACCTCTCATAGTTGACGCAGCTCTTAGCTTGTTGGCCATTGGCCAATTTGCATTGCTCAACAAGTTCAAAACATTTGTATATATCCAAGAGCTGTTCAAGAGGATCTTTCCCTGTCCTGTGTGATAAATTCCCACATCCCCACTGGTAATGAATGCAGAAATATTTTTTTTCAAACCAGTGATATATTCACTCATAAAACACTTAACCCAACGGAGCAAAATGTGAAATCTGAATTCGTCCAATAGAATTTTAAGTATTAATTGAAAAATGTTTGATTTCCAACACAATAGGCACAATGAATTAAATCATCCATATTGCTCCGTGTGTGGGAGGTGTAGTCCAAGCCAAGCTCCCTTCTCAGTGTTGACAAATGTTGATGATTATTTCTTCCAAACAAGTCTTCCAGAACAACTTTGTGTTAACATTCAAAATTCTATAAATTGATTTAATTCAGAAGTAGTTGTTACTTAAGCAACATTTTTACTAATGGATACTGTATTTGTCTACACACTAAACTGTAATCTCTATTCTTTATGAAATGCAATTTAATAGCACCATCATCCCTAATATCAACAAGTATAATTGTATTCCCTGTAGTTGTAAAATTCGGATGTGTACTTATCCTGTAAACATATCTTTATATGACATGGAAGTTTCCATGAATGGATAATCATTCAAGCATTTTATACTTTATTTTAAATATTAACCACTCAAAACATAATATTCTACCTTCCTATCTCCTATCATAGTTTTTTCAAGACATTGGCACTATGGTAATGTGTGAGAAAATAATGAAGCAATTCTACCTTGTCATCAGGAATAAATAGTTTATATGGGCAATAAAATTTAACACATTTATCATGCAACTCCCTAGAGGAATGAAAACACTACTTTCCTAAAAAATTTATTACTTTGTCAAAATGTTTATTTGTGCTTTTATATAATAACTGAATGTCCAGAAAATAACCATTTGTACACCAAAAACTGTCCCTTCTCTTAAACCTCACAGTCACGTGTAAACAGGTTGATGGGAATGCAAAAAGGGACAAAGTGCATATTATGCAGAGATAATATAAATTAGTTTGGTGGAAGAATCAAAGCAAATAATGCCATCTGTTCCAGTCTGAAGGTTCCACAATGTCTCCACATCCATTATCACTGCTATTTTTCTCTATTCTCTTTTAGGTCAGTTGGTTTTAGCAAGAAACAGAAAAAGCTCTAAGTTGCCACAATAAGCATCACAAGTGGTAAATTTAACTTTAAAGATATGTTCTGAAAATGTTTAAAACCTTCAAATTGTGGTTGAGGCGGAGAGTGGTGAAGTGTATCGTTCTTCAAAGACGACAGGGGACAAGGTGGGGTCCTGACTCAGGGCGTCATCCAAACATACACCAGTTTGAGTGGGTAGACACAGCTCTGTATGACACCTCTTACCAATGTCTAACATGGTTGTGTTCCGGGCCCTGTCCCTATTGCAGGAGAAAAGCACCCCAATCTGCAGCCGCACCTCCTTCTGCCAGCAGGCGTACACCAGGGGGTTGATAAGGGAGTTCAACAGTCCCAGCAGCCACAGGTCATTCTCCAACACCTTGTACAGCTCACATGCCTCACACAGCACCTGCACCACACACACTATAAAGAACGGGCACCAGCAGAGGGTGAAACAACCCACCAGCAGTGCCACGGTCCGCAGGGCCTTGACATGGCCCCAGTAGCGGCTGCGCTGGGGTAGCCTGGAGCCGACCTGGCACGCCTGGTGGATCTGCCTCTGGTGGCCGCAGGCAATTTTTAGGATGTCCAGGTAGAAGTAGGTGAAGACACAGAGGACAGGGAAGAAGACAGCACAGAACACCACAATGATGCCCCTAGGACGCAGGATGGAGAAGAAGGTGCAGAGGCTGCTGCCATTGAATTCTCCCTGCTGTAGCTGCTGCACCATGCCTGGAGCAGAGGGGGAGAAAACACACAAAATCTCGTTTTGGTATCAATCCTATCCTAATTTAATAAATTCAAGAAGTAAATGTATATTCCTAACTTTAATCTCAGTTTATTGCCTGATTAGAAGTTAAATGCTGTGGTCAGGGTCATGTGGGCATTGAAAAGTGAGAATTCCACCTGGTAGGAAGCCAACAGTGAGGGATAGTATCCACAGTGCTATGAGGGCCCCAGTCACGGTCCACCTCCCAGTGAGTTGGGAGTAGCGCAGCGGCAGCTTGATGGCCACATAGCGGTCCAGAGAGATCAGGAACATGGACAAGATGGACGCCGTTGTGGGGGAGATGACGAAGGCCATGCGGAGTAGACACTTTGTCTTCTGTGTAGAGTGTGGCTGTAATAGTGGAGTAGTTTGAATAGTTCCATTGCTATGGGTGTTGGGATTTTCAAATACGTCTTCGACAATGCCAGTGATAGCCAGGCCCACAAGGATATCTGCCAGGGCCAGGTTGAGCACGAAGCACCAGCTCTGACTGCTTTTCCTTCGAATCAGCTGAAACAGAGCAGCTGCTACCAGTAGGTTTGTAGAGATGATTAGAAGAGAGGCCACACTCAGGACCCATCCCATTATTTCTGGTGTCATGGAGGTGTAGACAAAAGGACTGGGTATGTGTCTCCTACCGGGAATCATGGCTGTGAGGTTGGGATCCAACTCTCCCATCCAGCCTGTCTCATTGTGAGCTGCCATTGCATTTACCTTCACAAGCTATAAGTCCTGTAAATCTGCGAGACTACCCCAGCCAAAGAAATAAATGATATCCACCAACATCCATTCCTGCTGTGGTATATTGAATCCAAAGGTAATTTCTTTCATCTTTATACTGACTCCTGTGAAGATTTCTTGTTGATATCTTTCTCTGTCAAACTCCTTGTAAAACAAAATTCCACAATAACAAACATATTGTAAAGTTAAAAACTCTTAAAAAAATATATATAGAACATTCAACCAGTCCTTATCCACTCCCAATGCTCCTGAGGGGGCAAAGTTTCTCCCCTCCTCTCTTGTCAGCAGCTTTGGTTCCTCTGAGTCTGACCCTTGTTCAGGCTGCTATCTGGCTTTAATCCCAGTCCCTTCTGAGAGTCCCTAGTGCAGACATCCGGGATGATGGGTCTGTTTACCACAAGGGTTCACCACCACTACCAGATCTGTGGTAATGACAGCAGTATAAAGTATAAACTGCAAGAAAAATCCACTTTTGATGCCACCTGTGTCTTATTCATAAACACTTAAGTGGTTTATGTTCTATTTCATTGATGTCAATATGTTAAGCAGTAAGACAACAGACTTTCTTGGCATATCCCTTGGGAAGACACATCCGCTATAGGAAGACCCATCTGGCTGCTAATATTGTGAGGGTCCTATTGAAAACACACAGAAAAAAAAATCAGATCAAGACACAGAAGGGGAAACAACTATGCACTCCTATAATACCAGCTGTCTTGGCTCCTTTGGTGTCAAGATGAGTCCCGGTGAAATAAAGATATAGAAGAAATGTTAATCTTCAGAAGCACCTTCATCTTAGCACACAACACTGCATGTTCATATAGCTGTAAACATTATGGCGTGACTAACCACCGTTTCTGCAGTACTGTATATCATCAGGGGTCATCATAAATTAGGGTGGTATGTATGTATATGAACAGCCCTAACTGAGGTGCTAAATCCACAATAGGGAAAAAGATCATTAACATTTACCAGACAGGGTGAGGGTGTCTCTATCCATGTATCTGTTATCAGTCAACTACTTCCGTTTACACATGGGAAACTCTGCATTGGGAGACATGAATGACTACCCAACTTCCTCATTAGGGGATGCAGTTGTATCTTATATCTCTCTGTTCCCATGTCTTCACCTCTTCCGTCACACCCACAACAACAACACCACAACCAGATCAGTCCAAGCAGTTTCATCATGTTCACATCAAATTCACGGTAATCTTTTCATGTAGAGGAAAGATCCCCTTTTTATCACAGAGGAAAAAAAACCACAATAACCTCTGGCTCCCGCAGACATACAATGTTGGAATGTTATTCATCCCTACTAGACCTTTCAGAGCTATTCAAACTTCTGTGGGTCAGCAGTAATTGTGCCCACTGCCCCTGTACCAGTAAGCATTCTCACCCTGTTTACGCCTAGTACTGCCCACTCCTCCCCTACGGGTTCTCAACACCACCTTGCCCTGGCTAGAAACTTCTTAAAGTTGTTATATTTTGAATAGACTACCTCCTGTCTTGGACTTGACCCCTGAAGCTGATTTGAGTTTCTTCTGGACCCGTGAACTGAAGATGTCTTTAAAGAGACGACTGCTGTCCATGCTGTTGTGTTGCGTCTACTGTGTTGCTTCACTTTTCTGCTTGAACCCCAACCGCAACAACTGTGTCTCCGTCAGCGCCCGGTGAGTCTGTCAGTATGTGTGTAAGGCTCGACTGAGTGTAGTCTGTGTGTCTGCAGAGTAGATGTGTGTGCATTTGCCTGTGGATTAGTACTTGTGTTAGGGCACGTATGTCTAATCATGATGATGTGGATATTTATGATATATCTTATCTCATGATGTGTATATTTGTCATTTGCGACAAATAGA
Source organism: Esox masquinongy (assembly GCA_016801175.1). Taxonomy (NCBI): domain Eukaryota; kingdom Metazoa; phylum Chordata; class Actinopteri; order Esociformes; family Esocidae; genus Esox; species Esox masquinongy. Next base: position 22,025 of record JACXGI010002114.1, on the reverse strand, counting down.
CATGTCCCCAAACCTGGGTTAAACCCAAAAATGCAGTGAGGACGTTTAACTTGTGCTCGTTTTGAAAAATGATATTTTTGGCTTAAGTATTACGTTTTTTGGGTTTATGGTTTGGTTAAGGTTAAAGATAAGTAAAAATATGATTTTCAAGGAAGATTTTAAGGAAAATTCATTATGTCTCTACTTATATAGATAAGGTAGACGTGTGTGCTCATACCTTTAGTTGATAGAGAATTAAATACATACTGTATAACAGTGGGATGTCGTAAAATGAACATTTTGTATGTGGCTTCTGATTTACTGTTTTTCCATGTATTAACAGACTCACAGTTAGGCTTATATTAGTAGAATTATTAAAATATGAATAAACTAATTATGAAAATTCATATTTTCTCTATGTTATTCCTACCCATGAATACAACATTGTATACAGGAATATAGCATGTGTTTGGTGCCATTCACTCTCCATGTCTTTGATGTTCTTTTGACAAACCTTTTAGGAATCTGATGACAGTTGTCCAGCAGCTGTACCAGCGAGTCATAAGGCTAATGCGCACCACTCTGTGATCCGAGTTGATACCCTCAATACTCATCATCCCCAGGACTGAGACACTCTCCTACACTGTCCATACAATGGAGATGACCTGCAGAGCAACTGCCACAGACAGACCAAGAGGACAAAATGCTCTCTTGCTAGTCATGGATGTTTTTTGGGGAACTTTGGAGAACCAAAATATTCTTAGAGATGCCTCTTATCACTGCAGTTCACTGGAATGAAGCGGGAGATGTGAATTTTGAATTGATGCAGATAGATTTTGTTGAGATCCTGGTGGGCATGTTGTGCAAGATACAAATGAGGGGAATGGATGCAAACATAATTGTTTTAACTGTGTTTTTAGTTTTCTAATTTTTATATACAGGCATGAATTATCTTTCCCTTGTTGAATTTCCACTGAATATCAGCATGTTGGCATTGGAGGCAATACATTTGTAATACATGGATGTGATGGGGAATTAAAAGTAGCTGGCAATTGCGGTGGACTTATTTTTGGCAGCTTTCCGTAGCCATTATGGTGTAGGGTGTGGTGTAGTGTATCTTGCATTTGAGGGATGATGCCACAGGATTTACTAATGTAAGTAGATAACAGAATTTTGTGTAAAAAGAATGCTATTTACAGGGAGCGTTATTAACTTTTGTGGAGTATGAAGTAATATGCGTTACTTTTTCCTCTACTGCAAGAATATTGTGATAGTGCCCATATTTCTCAGAATTGCCATTTGCAGGATAATACAAAGATGAAAGTTCATGCCATTTGTGAAAAAAACTAAGCAGTTGTTTCTGCAGAATTGTCAAGAAACTTGGTGCTTTCAATGAGCTTCAATACAGTCACTGGACATGAAAAAGATTTCCTACTGGAATTAATGTGATTGACTGTGTTACATCTACTCCATGAATACATTCATAAATGTGTTATAGTGCAGTATAAATTATGAAACATCTTCCTTATACAAATAATGGGAAGACAGTCAATGTTTACAAAATGTGTATCAAAACTATCAAAAATATTAAACTTTCCATTTGTTTTCATAAATGTTGTTAAAGTCTTGTCATTCATGCTGTATCAAAACTGATATTAAAGTTTAAACTTGTTTTTCTGAATGTCAGTTTTACAATGTTTCATAGACAAGACGTTGGGCTTGTCACCAAAAGGTTGTTGGTTGGTTTGAATCCCTGAGATGACAAGGCAGAAAAAAATATCTTGTTGTGCCCTTGAACACTCCTGTACACTGTGGATAATACTGTCTGATTACTAAAATCTACATGTAAAAATGAAATAAACTTTGGATTTGAAATGATGCAATGACTACTGTTAAGTGCAGACTGACAGCTTTATTGTATAGCCTATTGAATAACTGCTTGAATAACTGTCTATTCAATTAATGTTTTGATGATAATTCATGCTATGATAATTCAATTACTAGTGGGGCCGGGGGTTGCGTTAACAAAAGGTAGCAACAGTAGCAAGGCAGAAGGTCATGCCCTTTGGACACCATGCCCCCCACAACCGTTCAACGGCTGATGGTCGTCATTAACGAGGGGAACTGGTTGAAACACCAGGATCGCCTCCAGAAGATCTAATAGGAACTCCAGCGAGTCGGCCTAATCACCAACCCCAAAAAGGGCTGCCTGGGTCAGTCCTACGCATGCTACGTGGATCACCTGGACAGGGTCTTCTCCGCCCCCTGCAGAGGAAGATTGAGGCAGTGAAGAAATTTCCCCAGTCTGCCAGTAAATTTTGACTGGCCATTCATCCTGCAAACTGATGTGTCGTAAAAAAGGTAGTTGGTGTGCTGATGGCCCAGGAGTGTTTTGACGTAATAACTTGTCCCGTCCATCCTCAAACTACCTCCTACCTACAAAGTGGATGTCAATTAGCAATATGAAGTTGCTAAGTTCCAAAGTTGATGTCAGCATGAAACATTCATTCTATTGATATGACAATTCAGGTGTGCGGTCCAGGCAAGCAGACTTGGCGGTTAAAACTGCCCAAAAGTACCTATATTTCCGGAGGAGACTCAAGAAGTTTGGCATGTCTGCAAAAACTCTCATCTACTTTTACAGGTGCACCATTGAGAACATCCTCTCAGGCTGCATTACTGCCTGGTATGGCAGCTGCTCCACTGCTGACCGTAAGGTGGTGAAGTCAGCGGAGCGCATCGTCGGCTGCCATCTCCATTCCGTGCAAGTGAAGGGGATGTCCATGTTATCCATTCTAAAACATCTTCATTTTAGCTTTGTACAATTACAAGTGAAGGGGGAAAAAAATCCAAAAACTAAAAACTCTGAATTCTATTGGATTAGTAACTCTCCAAACATGGGATGGAACATTTTTTTTCCAGAAACAAACTGTGGTCAAGAACATCAAATCATTTATATCAAACACACATGCACACACATGCCTTATGCTTTTTTTAAAATATGGGTGGCAATACAAGCTGCAACAATTGTCAATATTTTTTAAATCTAGTTAAAAGTTAACTAAAAGTTAAAAATAATTGTTCTAACTCCACCAACTAAATATATGTGACAGCGCCCACTCTCTCTCACACACACACAGACGTCTTTCTATCCTAGTGGGTACCCGAGACCCAACCTTGACTCAGAAACCCATGTTCCTTATTCCTTAGTCCTAAACCTAACCTTAATAATTGTACTTATATGCCTAAACTTAAACTATCCCTAACCCCTAATCCGAAACCTAACCATTAATGCCTAAACCTAAAAGTAACACTGATTCTAACATGATGTTAAATTGTTAGTTTTTTCCTAAAACTAACGCCTAAGCCAGACATTTTACTTTTCATAATGGAGACTCTCCAAAAAACTTTGGGGAACTATTTGATACGATATTTGTGGGGTTATCAGGTGTCTCATACGCACACAACACACACTTACACAGAAAAACCCACACACATTTACATGGCTATCTAAATCAGGACACCAAAGTTGATTGCCCTTAAAACATTTTTTTTGGTAATAAACCTTACCTTTACCTTAACCGTAACTTTAATAGTCTAACTTCAATGCCTAAACTAAACTTGCAACGCCTAACCTTGTACCTAACCCTAATTCAAACTCTAATTGTAACTGCTGCCTTTAAAATATCACATAAGACAAACAAATTATCGTTTGGAAAAGGTCCCGATTGACAAAGAAAATGTCCCCATTAGTCACCCTTTTCTGATTAAACCAGACATTTCTTTATATTTACGTCAAAAACTGACACGAGCGGTTCGCGAAACTTCCGGTGTCCTCAGTTCCTGTTTTGGTGAAAATCCGCTAGAAATGAAAAGCTACTATAGCGGCTACGTAGCCTGATAAGTTTGTGCAGTTTTATTTATTAAGTTGAACCATATCGAAAACATGGAATCCAAAATAAAATAGCAGAGAACAACTTGTAGTCACATTACAGGTAGGTGTCATTATTTAGTGATGAGCTTTGTCTGGGTTTTAAACAATATTTCTACTGTTACTCAACCTTGCTAGCTAGCCGGCTGGTTGTGTCAGTAAAGCTAATGACCTGGAGAGGTACGCTTAGCCAGGCAGGGAGCAACAGGTAATACTAAATGCACGATTATTTCGTTGATTTTAAACTTCAGATAAGACTGAATGTCATATCTATATTATAAAAGTTTTAACTGGTGCAAGCGTGGTTATCAGATTATAACATGAAAGTGTGTCATTTAGGGGTACAATACTGAACGACATTGCTGTCACTCATGTCATCCTATACACATGGTGAATGAAACAGCCAATGGAAATGCTTTAAAGACTGATTGGCTTAATTTACAGCCAATAGGAATGCCCTAAATATCTGCTGGCTCTTTCATGAATCTTTGACACAGGCGTTTCTTTCCGGCGCAATATTCGGTGATGCTGATGCTGATTTTATGAGATTTTTATGAGTGGAGTAGTAAAATCAAGTGGGACAATGTTACATGATGTACGATTACAACAATTTGTTTATTTTTATCTTGGCGGCCTGTTGTTGTTTTTAGCAGGGCTCCATCAGGTAGAAGCGGCCACCAACGAAATGGCCAACCTGAACTGGAAACCATTCATCTACGGAGGGATGGCCTCTATTGTCGCAGAATTCGGTACGTGATGCACCAAACCATTTTCAGACCAAATTATTGTGATCATGCAGTAATTGAATTATTGATTTCCATACATATTTAAGACTCAAGATGTACATCAGTCATATCGAGAAGCACTGAGATTTGCAGCAGTCTCTTTCCAGTGATGGCGTTGGCTCTAAATGATAGATGCTGCATAAAATGATCAATGATGCTACTCCATTGGAGTAGATCTACAGTGATAGATGTGTACAACCCCAAACAGCTATGCATTTGCTTGTGTAACCTCACAGATACTAACAAGCTAATGATATCGAACTTCCTTAGAAAACAGCTAAGCAATGCAAAACAACTATTTGTGTAAAGGTTGAGGTAGCCTAGCATTAGCTGATCTTAGGTACTGAGGTGTTTTTTATTTTAAACAAAAACACAAATACAAATTCTGACACACAATCTTTCATATACCTGTAGTGAATGTTGTGTGTGTTTATATACATATATGTATATATGTGTATATGCTATTCGTGCATATTTTTATGGATACAATTGTGACAATCCAAGACATCAGATTTGGCCTTATTTACATTAAGAGAGAATAAAACGCTAGATAGACATATCTTAGTTTGCATAATAACTTCCAAAATGTTTCAATTTACACCAGCATGTTTGAGACGCACAACGTAGGATTTTGCGTGTTAATCAAGGGTAAACTGACCGATATGCATGCGCACTGCACAGAAAATTGATACAGTTCCATACAATTGTCTTCACACTTGCAAACCTCCGGTGGGGGCATGTTTGAAGATGTGGTACGCTACACACAATTTCGGAAGCTGGCCACGAGCTATTGGTATTTGCAAGTTTAAACAACAAAATAATCTAGTGTCTTGAGTCTTCGATAGGTCCCGGGAACTTGTAGTGTCATTTAATAAGCACTTTTTTGTTGTGGTTTTTAAAAGGATCATGCAGGGATCACTAAACATTGTTGTCATGATTTTGTTGGTTGTTCTCCACTCAGGAACATTCCCCATAGACCTGACTAAGACACGACTTCAGGTGCAGGGCCAGTCCCAGTACATGGAGGTGCGCTACCGGGGCATGTTCCATGCTCTGTTCAGGATTGGCAAGGAGGAGGGCATCAAGGCATTGTACTCTGGGTGAGCAGAAATAACATGGTTTACACAAAGGATTTATACTGTTAAATGGTATGCTATGGTAGAACATACATTTTTACAAAAATAACAAAACATTGCTATCAAATAAAGACTGGCTGAGGATCCATCCTTCTTTTTTTAACTTTTCTGATCCCTCCCATTGTGTTCTCCAACTCGTAAAGGCTCAGTGCTATACACCTTGCAAGGTGAGGTATTGAAGACAGGTGTACATTGCTCACTTTGTTTGTGAATTTGTTTAAATGTTTTCTCTGAGCAATTGTTTTAGTATATAATAATGACATTTCCCCAATTAGTTACTTTTCACCATGGCAAAACAATTAAATATTTTGTCTCAGGGGCAAGTGCTGTGCCGTTAAGCTCCACTGTAGTTTTTGTTTGGGGGGGTGGGGTACTCTAAAGTATGAGTATCTGTAATTTGGGATTTATAGCACAACAAAAACCTACTCTTGATGCTTTCAATGTATTTGCAACACTTAATTTCATAGCTGGATTATGAATCCCTATTTGAAATGTAGTTGGCATTGGCATAATCATTTTTAATCAGAAATCTCCCTGGAGGCCCTTTCACACGACAAGCAGCAATGCTTCCACTTCTATTTTCTTTGATGCAGGCACAATGGCCGATTTGCATCTCACCTCGGCGACAGCAGCAAGTGGAATCAAAGCGCCTGCTGTCCACGGCAGCATGCACAATATTTGGCCTTGCATCCTCTTGTCGCCAGCTGGTGGCCAATCAGAGACAGTAGGCAGGGTTTTTGCTAATTCACAAACAACCTGTCATGGCTGCAATGGATGACGTGATTTATGTTGGTATCTGAGTATCCAGAATTATATGACACCACTTTGGAGTCATACAAACACAAATGGACATGGGGCAATGTTTGGAGCTATTTACAGCATATCTACAACAATAAACATCTCTGACGCAGTTCAAGCTGCTCTGCTTACCATCTGTGAAAAAATAAACATTCACAAAAACATGCTTGTTTTTTTGGTGTTAAAGCCCCATAATAGTGTTTTTTTTTGGTATTTACAGTGACTTACAGTGATTGTTTTTTTCACTGTCCATTTTAAATGAACCTGGACCGATGAGTGAAAATGTCAGATTTCTTAAGTATGGTCATGTTAAAGTTAGCTATGAAATTCTCGACAATTGTTGGCTTCATCAACACGTTGAACTCTTTTCCTTAAAGGTGCAGCTAAACATTTTGGGAAATTGAGCAATATACCACTTTACTTGTTACTATAAATACATTTATTCTTTTAGAATAAACTGTAATGTACTCTTTCGTTATTTTGGTTAAGGTGTCATTGGCTGGTGATTTTTTTTTGTAAGTACCTACCACAGAGGCTGGTGAACCAAAAAGTAGCCAATGTTTTATTGTTTTCTAGTCCTGTCTACAGCACCTTTTTACCAGAGTTAAACGTCTTACTATTTGTTGACTAGATTTTTCTATCAATATGCAGACCAGAGGGATAACGATAGAAACCACATTCATCATCAAACACATCCATAAAATGTAACCTTAAAAATAATATTCATTTGTTGCCACAGTAAAGAAAGAAAAAGCTAAACTGTCATGCCTGTCAAAACTTCACCAGAAGCGACTGTCAGAAGCGACAGTTGCCTCTAAGACAATCAGCGCCCCTGCTGCTAACAGAGAATCCTGTATGAAACGCTGAAAACATTATATTATTTTGTTTGCTTTATTTACTGCATTTATTTTAGATGTTTGGCCTATAAGGTTTTATACTGTTTGTTACTCCTATTGAATGTATTGAAGATAGAAATAATACATGCCTACGGCTTAGACTGCCTACTGCTATTTGTCATTCTGTTGGCTGAGTTAAAGAACACTACTTGGCCTGCCTGTCTCCTGGGGCTATAAAGGCTAAGCAGTTTATTTTTGGGATGTTTGTTCAACCATTGGGTTTTATTTCAGTTCTTTCATCTCGGATGTTCCAAAATATGGTGGCAAGACATTACGTGACATACAGAACCAGTCAAAAGTGTGGACACATCCATTCAGCAACTTTTGACAGGTACTGCACATTATTAGGTTGATAAGAGCAGAGCGTGAGAAACATGAAGTAAGGGATGGGTTTAGATAAGTCAAAGTTGGGGGGAGGCAGTCTACTTTCTAAGTTAAAAAAAATAAAAATAAATAAATGACCAGAAATGCCTGGATTTTTAGTGAGAGCTTTAGACTATTTTCTAAAGGTTATGAAATCTTTCTGCCCTCTTCTATTTGCACTTCTGGTTAGATGCTAACTGCATTTCGTTGTACTTGTACAGTTCAATGACAGTTAAGTTGAATCTAATCCAATCTAAAACATGCACAAAATAATTTAGGGAAACTTCTTACCATCTAAAGTTTTTTTTAATTATTTTTTTTTATTTTGAAATACCCCCCCTCCAAAAAAAAAGAAAAAGATTTTAAGAAAATAGTGTTTTTATTTTTTAGCTGATTGCCCAAAAGTGTAAGTAAAGCGAGTGGAGGAGAGTTGGTTCAGCTAACGTCCACAAGGTGGGAGCGAATTCAAGGATAATGTCAATCTTCAGAAATGGAGTCTGTTGTTGTATGTGAAACGATGACCTCTTACCGTGGACTTGGATCTGGGACGAAAATGTTATTTTTGGCTGTGGTTTTGGTCAGGGTACAGCTTTAGAAAAATACATGTTTGGTCACTCCGCACTCATCAAACCTAGAAACTGTCATAATAACAATAATCAGTAGTAAAGAGTTGATTTAGGGAACTAAGGTTAGAAATGCCTGCCTAAGTTCTGACAGCAAGTAATGGGGTATGAATGTTTGGCAAAACGCTCTTCACTTGTTCCTAAAATGTATATTCCATAAAATAACTCCTGTCTTTGTCTTTCTCTGTGCAGGATCTCTCCAGCTCTCCTGAGGCAAGCTTCCTACGGGACCATCAAGATCGGCACCTACAACACACTGAAGAGGCTATTTGTTACCCATCCGGAGGGTGGGTTTCAATGACTCCCCACTGCCCTCTATCTACCATCATATTCTCTTTGCTCTTCCAATATCTATTATTTTTTAAATTTAATTTTTGAAACTTCTGTCTATGTTATGTCAATGGGTGCTGGTTTAAGCAGCAATGCATTGAATACAGACAGCGCGTAGTGCCAAGTCATAGGCCATGACATGCTTCTGGTATAAGGTACTTTGGTCTTCTGCTTGTTTGCCTGGTTACTTCTACAACTGTGTAGAATTCGTATAATGCTGTGTACATTACATATATATTTTTTAAGAAAAACCCACAAGCATCAAAAGTGTCTTGAAGACATTACTGATGGCTGTTTGCCATTAGGCATTGTTGTAATGTATTATATGTGTGAGGTAGGGCTTTTCCCGACTAAGATTTGTTTTGGTTGAATGAGATTCTACTGATCTCTCTGACTAATTAACTAGTCGAAATGGAAATCTTTTTTTTTTTTTTTTTTTACCTATGAGCAGTCTATGGAGGTTATATTAGAAAATGTCAACTTTAAAAACTGTGCCTAACATTTATCACACAAAAGGTATATTGTATATACTGCAATCAGTCGTGGTTCCCCAGTTTTAGATTTTCGCATACACAAAGGTTTTATGAAACTATTAGTTGGGTGAGAGCAATAACCAGATGACGCTGCGCTCGTGGTAGCCTGACCATGCTCGCCCTCGGTGACGGAGTTGCTTGCATATAGAGACAGTCCAACAATTACTTCAAATGATTTATGAACTTAGACATGTGACTCCCTTTAATAAAACCAAATTGTTTGATGCTTTAAGGCACTGCTGGATTAAATTTGAAGGAACTAATAAGTAACTTAAGTGGGTTATTGACAAATGTATATTTTTTGACAAATGTACATGATTTTGGATCAAGATGGCAAGAGGAAAGGATCTAAATGACTGAAAGAGGGTTCATATACAATGGTCATATCCTAATTAGTGCATGTCTGTGTCTTGTAGACATGTTGATGTTTGTCTGTGGAGGAGTAACATGCTGTCTGGTATTTGCTGTGACAGATGAGACTATGGTGATCAATGTATTCTGTGGAGTGGTGTCCGGAGTCCTCTCCTCCTCTCTGGCCAACCCCACAGATGTCGTCAAGGTAAACTAGGTAGTTGACACTGCAGATAGAAATGTCATGAGTAGAACTGCTATGATTGCTTTTTGTGTCAGAGTGGCATAATGCATTGAGGCATCTCCTAATTGGAACATCCCACAGCATTTTGACCTCCCCTGTGTTATTCAGATCCGCATGCAAGCCCAGGGCAGTCTTTTACAAGGAAGCATGATGTCCAACTTCATTAACATCTACCAGACTGAGGGAACCCGTGGCTTGTGGAGGGTAAGTGATCCTCCCTGTCACAAACCATCAAATTGTAGGTGATTTATATAGGCTACTTATTAAGACATTAGGTCAGACTTTATTTGGTCCTATAGTAGATGGTCTACTAATGGCCATTGATAAGCTACTGCTTGCTTAGTGCAACTGCAGTTTTTGTTAAGGTTAGGGCTAGATTTAGTAGGTGACTAGTTGAAATGTTGACAGATATTGAACATCACCATCCATGTAAGTGTTACATGATTTTTGTCTTTGTTTTTGTAAAAAAAATCTTTCCAGAGAAATTGTTTTTTAAAACGGAATACAGCTGAGTGACTGATTGTTGGACTGTATTTAACCTGTTGTCATTTTCAGGGCGTCATCCCTACAGCTCAGCGGGCAGCCATCGTAGTGGGAGTGGAGCTTCCTGTCTATGACATTACTAAGAAGCACCTCATCAAGTCTGGCACCATGGGAGACACCATACTCGCACACTTCATGTGAGTTTAGACATTCAGTATAAAACACATACATTCATACCACTTGTTATTCCATATATACCGGCATACTCTTTTAGAAAGGTCTCATGTCATTGAACAGTGAGTGCATATTATACCTGAGCCTCTGGCCCCTCCCTCTCTCCATCTCCTGTTTGTCTCTTCCTGCAGTTCCAGTTTTACGTGTGGCCTGGCAGGGGCCCTAGCCTCCAACCCAGTGGATGTGGTGCGCACGCGTATGATGAACCAGCGAGTGCTGTCTGGGAACCCCATGTATAAAGGCACGCTGGATGGACTGATGCAGACCTGGAAAAACGAGGGTTTTTTTGCCCTTTACAAGGGCTTCTGGCCAAACTGGCTGCGTCTGGGGCCATGGAACATCATTGTATCCTTTTCATCACCGGAATCAAATTATATAAATTAATTTCGGTCCCTTTCACATCTACTCTTTCTGTTCTCACGCATACATTTTGATGATGTCAGTTGAGATCTGCTTCAGGTCATATTGTTGAGTGTTTTAGATACCGAAGAGAAGAAATTCCTGGTCAAATTAGGTTGACTTCAGAGTTGTGTTGTTGTGATGTGAGCTAATCTGCCTTTGGCCTCTGGATCAGGTTCTAATTGTATCTCCCTATTCTTAGCCAAAGCCCAAAAGTATAGTGTGAACAGTGGAGTGGCGAGCTGTTGTCAGGTGTACAGATTGTTCTCTTTCAGGCTAGCTACTCGTATTGATATTGTGTAGTATCAGACATGTTCATTTATTAATAATGATTTATTTTTTGTATTCTCGTCGACAGTGCGACTTCTGATAGTGTATAGTACAGCTCTGGAAAAAATTAAGAGACCACCGCACCTTTTTCTTTCAGAACAGAAGGGTTAAAATTAAGAGACCACTGCAAATTGAACGCTTCTGTTCCTCACTCAAAACCTTCCTTTTCAACTTTTTTGGAAAGGAAAGAAAAAAGTGCAGAGGTCTCTTAATCCTTTCCGGAGCTGTATATGTTCATATGTTATTGTTGTGATCCTCCATAGGAATCGAACATACAAACCTAATGTTGAAAGCTACAAACTCAGCCACACAGGACTACTGTATTTCAGGGATGCTGTCAAGTGTTACCTTAACCAGATCTGTTCAGTTCTTCATCACGTTCGAGCAGCTGAAAAAACTCCCCTTATAGTTGAAACCTGAAGTGGCCAGTCCTTCGGCCTGGTGTGTGTTGGGCTTGGGGAACGCCACTCCAGCTGTTGGTCCCCATCACATTCACAATCTCCTCCTTGGCCACCCAGATCCCTCAGCACGCCCATTTAAGTTATTTTAGTTGTATTTATTCTTTTGGTGCAGCTTTTCAAGTTATCTTTTTAAACATTTCCTCATAGTCATACCCCTGAAATACCCATGATGGCAGCTAAAGCTGAATAACAGAAGCCTGTTTTGGCCAGAAGGTATTTGCTAGGTACACTGACTGCCAACTTGCTACCATTTTATAGTGAGTTTGTAGGAAAGCAGGACTCTCCTTTTGGGTGGAACGGGAGCTCTACTCGGGCTTAGAGGTAGGAAATGGGTTTCTAATTGTGTCGGACTAGTTTTAACCCTGTCTCCGCACTGCATGGGACATGCAAGAGAAGGACGATGTCTGTTAAATATTTCCGATTCGGGCATTGCTTGTCTGGTCTGACATTTAAATGTCTTCACTGTTTTAGGCAGAGCTAGCTTAAAGATGCAGTCTGTGATTTTTTGTTTTGATTTTGTTACTGGATGTCAATGTGGCGTTGACGAGCCGAAAAAGTAGAAAATGTTGTACTACAGTATGTCGTGCATGTGGCTATTTGTGTCCCATGTCATGACATCCGCTCGCTTTCCAACTTTTTTCAAATTTCACGGCTAACTGAGGTATAATAATGATTGGGCTTATAGATTGTGCATATATTAAGCACATATTACACATCCAGCCCAAAATGGGAGGTTTTAAAAAACAATTGTTAATTGCAGAAGTCCCAGACTGCAGCTTTAATTATAGGCTAAGTGGGTCATTCTTTTCAAAGGTAATTTATTAATGAATTACTTAGTAAGTAAAGGTTACAATAGGTGCTGTTTAGTCTGTTAGAGGAACTCAGGACAGGAGTTACTCTATGAATATAGCCAGTAAAATGAGATTGGGGACTCATTACTTGAATTTAGTTTGTTGTCGAACCAAAGCCACCAGTGGGAACCTGTAGTGACTGGGCTTTATTTACATTTCACCACAGTCCCCCACCCCACAAAAAGAACTGTTGTTGCACCCACAAATCCTCCTGTACAATGTTGGTTGATGTTGTGTAAGGCTGCTGGGTCCTCTCCAAGTCCCTTGCCTTAATGCAGAGGTGTGCCTGTCTAGAACACAGGGCATGCATGATGTAAAGGAATGTACCGAGACATACGCACATGTAAAGGTAGATACAGTGTATTATAACAGGTGTGTCTGAGTTGAGCATTGATGTACAGTACTTTAGAGCCACTAAACCTCTAGTCCCAGCCCCAAGATCGTTGTGCTCAATTCAGAGTCCATGTCAGAAATTGATTCACACTGTTTTTACGGGAGGAATATTCTCTAGAGGGTATTTGTTATTGCTACTAGCTGAAAGAACAGGTTATTATTTGGGAACATTGTAACAACTTCTCTCCTACCTTTTTGTAATTTCCTATTGTGCGTTGTTTGTTTTTATTGCTAAGTGAAAACTGAAGGGAAACGTGTCAGAACTTCCTACTTTTCTATACTCAAAGGAAAGAGAAAGAAATAGCTAGACAGTTAAACTATTGTTTTCAATTTTGCCAAGCAGTTTGTGTTTCTTTACCAGCCAAAGCAAAATAGAATGCTGGTTACTGGTGGTTATGGGGAAGCTTACGCGAATTGACGCCTATGACCCGAAGCGGAGCCAGAGCTGAGCCTGCCTGCCTCTCTGCCCATACCCGTTGCTTACTTCCCCGCAGCTCACCCTCCGATGTCGGCGGCATGCCAGGTGTGGCTCATCCTACCCACTACTGAAGAACAGAACCCTAGGCCCCTTGCTGCTCTGCACCCTCACTGCTGCTAGTATTCTGCTTATTTCAGTAGCCTGTCAATTTAGTAGACCCCAGAAAGTGTGTCAAAGTCACCAGTGATAGTCCATGTTGTCTTATGTCATGAAAATCAGGGCTTGAGTACTGCAAGACTATTAGCTTTTATTTATTTTAATTTATTTTTTGCTTTGAGGAAAGCCCTGAATGGAAACGACCTGTAGATCTGGATTATAAGGCCCGTAGTGCCTAAATGTGCTTTTTCTGTAATTGGGCTATACCTTACCGCTTTTACCAAGCACTGTCTGGTGATGGGTCAATTGGCAAAGTACCAGAAAAACTGCACTGTAAAATACTTACTCAAGCCTTACTTTACTTTCATGATTGTTACTCTATTCTGGCAGTTTCTGCTCCTCTGCCTCACCATACCCCAGGGCCACGTACAGTTTATTTCTATTAGAATGCTTTTTTTCATAGACATTTCCAGATTGTGTTAATGTCTTTATGGATGTTAGGTTTCAGACGTGGGTGTTATATGGTATGAAATCAATTGAAACAGACATTCAATTTCTTTAGGTTTGATGAAATTATAGATCATGCTTAATGTTTAACTGAGCCGTCCTTCAGCTTTTATCTTTGTCTCTACCATGATGATGAAATATACTTTTTTTCCCCTCACAGAGGATCTTACAGTAATTAACAGGAACATGGTGTGGGTCATCCATGTATGTTTCCAGTCCGTAGTCAGGGCCCTAACTATTCTCTGACCACAGTGGTACTGTAGCCAAGGATATTGATTCCAACATTCTTTCAGGTTAAGGGGACATGCCTGTAGACAGGATGTCTGACTACATCAAGTTGTTTACAGTCCATACTTAAAAATAAAAAACATAACTGCTTGCCTTTGTACCTATGTTTGAACTGACTTTACACAGAACATTCTTTGTTAGCTGAAATATAACCACTTCCTTGTTTTCTTTTACTCAAAGAACTGCCTTCTCTCCCTGTCTAACACCTTGCGTCCTCTCAATTGTCTTCTTAAAATCCATTGGGTAAGTAAGCAAAATGATGTTACGCGACAAGTATGACATTCAGAAAAGGCTCAAGGCTTGAGGCCCCAGAGAATTGTGGTTGTAAAAGGAATGCATTTCACCAAAAAAATGCAGACTTTATATTGGACAAAATAGGTATGAAGTAAGCAAGTCTTTTCTCCTTTTTTCATGTATGGACTGAAAACATCTCAATCTAATCATACCTCCACCCAGACAGACATGTGCCTAGACCCAAACATATGGAGAAGTCCTTGGCAAAGTGAGACAGAGGAGACATTTTGTTTAGAGAATTCTCTCCATTAATTAGGTTTGGTAGAATATAAATTAATTTGTAAAATATTTTTCTCATGCACATTTATTGTTACTGTGAAAGGCTATTATATTGGCTAATACACTATTGAAAAATATCAATTAAAAGGCTATTTTCTATATTTATTGGATCCTATTTCTTTCCAAAGCTTTATTTTTATTTTTTTTAAATGGCCTAAACATGTTTGGTTTTCCTATATGAATTTAACAAAATATACCATCTGTCAATCTTGAACCAGTTGTCCCATTACTCACCAATGCAGAGTCATATACTTCCATTCTCCCATTCCTTTTTAAACACATGGCTGTAAAATGTTAGCTGTAAAAGATCTTTTGCCCAATGCTATGTTAATTATATTTTGATGACAGTAAATCTATTTCTGTTTTCATGATCCTCTATAGCTGTGTGACTGATGCTGGCTGGAACACTGTTTGGTCTGTCAATTCTTTTAGGCTGTCATTTCCTTGTCATTTGCTGTTTGGCCAAATGTCTGTTGATGTATTTACAATCATTTGTAATACTTTTGCTTGTTTATTGAATTTATTGAACGGTTGGTTAATTAATGTGTAAACAATTTTCAGTGACAGATTGGATTTGGCTTTGTATAAAATGTAAATAAGTAAATGTACACTCCAAAATAAAATCTATCCACTGATGGTTGTGTACGTCATGGATTTTTATTTTTTTTATCACCATGCGCACAGTAGAATGAATGCACAATAATTGCTTCACTAGTTGACCAGCAATGGTTGACATGCATTCTATTCTACACTGAATGGCACAACAATGGACCTCAAGATCTTGTCACAGTATCTCTGCATCTGGTCAAGGCAAATATCTCACTCAGACCCCTATCACAGACCCCTATCACACTGATTAGCAGGCTTGGAATTTTTACATTTTAGGGGCAAGGCCATTTCCTTCGGCAGGGGCGGACTGGGAAAAACATTCATCCCTGGGAACTGTAGCCACACAAACTCACATTACCACGCCTGCACATCCCCAAACACGGACACACGCATTCGCTACTTACGTTTGTGTACAGATGGTGATGCTACTAAAATAATATATAAGCAGTACACTTATTTAAACCTTTAGTCTGTAAGTTACTGGTAGATAATGCTCACTACTTTTGAAACAGCACGTTTATAACAAATGCACACATATAGTACAATATGTAAACCAGAAAAGGAACTGGGTAAACCTAGTTCAGCCAGCCCACAGTTAACAGCGATAAATGTTATTGCCCTCACGGGATCCAAACCGGGGTCTCACATATGAGTGGCTGTGTCTTTAACCACCACACCATGGTGCTATACATTTGGCCCTGTGTTGGTATAGCAACTCAACATTAGATTTTGTCACATAGTAACATCACACCAAGTTTGAATATTTCCCTAGACACCATTAAGCATTGTGTTAAACTGACTGTTATGAAGTTTTCCTCCACCACAAATAGCATCTATTAAATGTATAGCTTTTGCCACTGGTCGTTTTAACAGCTTATTAGCCAGTAATAGGCTTACTAGTTTTTCTTTCATTTGTGAATGACATTATCAATATAGGTGATGATAAACAGCTTTTTCGTCAAGTGAAAATATGAGAGAAACATGGAAAACCCAACTCTTTTACTTCCCAAGGGGTTTTATCTAGCCTATATTACCCCAAAAATCATGCACGGATACGTACTTCTAAAATCCACCAGAAATAGCCCCAATATAAACAGTTTTATTTTAGGCTTACTATAACGTAGCTACTGAAGGTTGTAGCCAGCAACGTTTTTGTCTATCCTGATCCAAAAAGCATGCACGGATGCATACTTTGAAAATCCACCAGAAATAGAGGCAATATAACCGTAAACAGGTTTATTTTAGGCTTACTATAATGTAGCTACTGAAGGTTGTGCTTTGACTGTGACGAGAGTCAAATGTGGGACCTATTGGTTGCAAATCCGTGTCTCTAACCACTACGCTATTTAACAAGGGTCAGTGTCTCGCTCGCTCGCTCACTCACTCAGTAAGAGACATTTGCTCTTCTTGGCCGGCTCCGCTTACGCGGTCCAGCAAAAAACAATGGCTGTTCATCTGAGTCTTTTGTACTGCTGTTTTGTACTGTCTGTCTAAGCATTTTGTCTGCTGTCACTGTCTCGACTCATTCAAAAGTATGTATTTCTTTGTAGTCGCTGTCTGTTTGGTTCTACTTGTTTGCCTCTGTTGTCATTCTCTATGAACTTTGTCTGTCGGTCTGATTCTCCTTGTTCCTCTCTGTTCTCACTCTGTGAACTTTGTCTGATTCTCCTTGTTCCTCGCTGTTCTCACTCTGTGAACTTTGTCTATCTGATTCTCCTTGTTCCTCTCTGTTCTCACTCTGTGAACTTCGTCTGATTCTTCTTGTTTTAATGTACAGTTAAGTTTCAATGTATCCACATGTAGATATCATTAGGATTATTGTCATATGTGTTCCCCTCTACTCTATAGTTAAATACAAACCCATAGTTCATTTGTGCATCACTGTTTTCTTCCTGTCTCTACCACACTCCCCCGTCTCTGCTAGGCATACATTAGCGTCCTTCCTCACAGCACTGGTATTATAGCGCGTTCCAATTGTACTCGGAGGTCGGAATTTCCGAGTTCCAAGTCGGAAGTTTCAACTGGAACGCCCCCCTCAAGTCGGAATTCCAACTCGGAAAGTCGGAACAACCCCACTAGCCCCGAGTTCGTAATCCATGATGGCACCCTATGCCAATTAGCAGTCTAGTGTTATAAATTATATAGGAAAATGACGTTTATAGTTACGTTATAATATTCTGATGAGCACTCGCCTGTCCAGGTTACAGGTTAGGTTACCGGTTACGGAATGGCTGATTAAAAAGTGGCAAAACATTTGTCTACACAATGAAAAACATTGTATATATTCCGAAAGGGCAAGCACAACAAAGGCTAAAGGGGGTTGTCCATCTTGTTTTCCGACTTGTACTTTTGGAATGCGATCAACTTGGGTTAACTCGGGTGTGACGTCATTCCCAGTTCCGAGGTAAATGAAGTCCAGACCGGAGGGGTATACTACGAAGCGAGGTAACTGGCTTATCGAGGTAACTTCAGGAGTAACTTGGTGACGTCGGGTGGAACTCCCCGATTAACCCGTACTACGAAGGATGAATACGTTTTACCGGAGGTATGCTGTCATGGCAATTTACGCTGCATCTCTAACTGCTCCGTGCAGGTTATCTTAATGGTTAATTCAGTGTTACCCAACATGAGCACAGCCCATCCGCCCACAAAAAGGCCGGCATATTTGGAAGACCCAATCGACATTGTCGCACGGATTGTGAAAGGCTTACTCCGCAGGGCGAGAGTGTGAATAGGAAGTCTTTTCACAGCATTCATGTTCAGGTATTTGATCACTGAATTCATACAGGTAGCCCTACAACCTAGGTGCTTTATGGAGTAGATCTTAAATCATTATCAGTGAGTAATGGGTCAATTTCAGAGATGTTGCCCATGTGTAGGCCATAACTGAAATATTTTAATTGTTTCACATATTTATAGACTATTTTACTTGTCCTTACATCCCAATCATACTACAGATAAAAAAAAGAGTGTAAGAAAAAATAAAGAACATATGTCAGGAACACTGCTCATGAATTTACTCTGTCGGCAATGAGCTGCCAACAAGCCTCCCTGGCTTTGTTGGCTGCAATGGTGTTAAATTTAGCTGTTAACCTTTCTTTAAACTCCTCATACCCTGACATTATAAACATGAATTCTTCCGGGAAAGAATATGGAGTCACTGTGCAAAAACTCTGCCTTGTGTTGCCGGACGCGCCCTTTAGGTGAACGCACACAAACTACAATTAAGTTAACACAGAGTCAGCAAACAAACATCTTAATCACCGTCGTAGTACCATTTAACACCAATTTAGGCAATCAGAATTTGTGACCTTCCTTGATAACCCCAAGTTAAATCTGAGTAGGTTGAACACCCTTCGTAGTATACCCCTCAGGGGACTCTGGCTGTATTGATTCCAGCAACATCCTAGTTAATGAACACACAAAAAACATGTTTTAATACATGCACGCTATGTTCCTATAAAACTGATAAGTAATTTAGCAACAAGTAACTGGCTGTCAAAGTCTATTTGTCACACGCCCAGAGTATAGGATGTAAAATTTGCAGCGAAATGCTTTCTCACAGACTGCTCTCAACACTGGAATACACATGAATAAAAACAAGTAATCATAACAGTAGGAAAGGCAATAAGAACATATACATAGACAATAGGAATGTGTAGAATAATATAGAAAATAAATACTACAAAATATGCAAAAACTATAAATAGCAGCAGTAATAGTTGTGTGTGTGTGTTTGCTTGTGTGTACCAACAGTCTTTAAAATGTTTAAATCTCTTATGCTATACAGTTATTTGTGAATTAAAGTAAGTTAAAGTGTTTGTGTGTGCTAGTGTGAGCTGCGAGTGGATGCATGTGTGGTGTAAGGGTAGGTGCGTGAGTGTGATCTGTGTGTTTATGACACACATGCACAGGTACCTCATATCCTAAGGGTTAATTAGAGTCACAATATTAAGAAACTGGCAGCATGTGCCAGTGTTTCTATCTCTCAATGTTGTCTTCCTACATCCCCTGCACTTGACTCCGGTGCAGAAGCTTGGCTGTCTGCACTGGGCCCAGCAACATTCTAATAGTGAATAGATGAACACACAATTCAGACAAGAGAACATAAGTAAGCCCATGGCTTATTATACCTTATCTAACAGGCTATACAACAACTATTGCAAATGAGCGCCTTTCAGCCTATGTTCCACCCAATCAAAGGATTAATTACATACTGTATGTATGCATTTATTCAATGTTTTATTTTAATGCATGACTAGCTACTTGTGTTAAATTTAAAGTTCTGCACAAATCTTTACAGTAGTAGACGGCTATTGCTATAGGTTACATTGTCGACTATATTGAAAGTAGCCTAGTCTATTTACCCCAAATGCTGCCTTATCTGCTGATATTTCAGTCATGCGATTCAGTAACACGCTAGCTGACACTTGTAACTACGTAACCAATTATCACGAAACAATGAAATATTTTTAAACGGGAGTTCTACGCTAATTAGCCTAAGCAGTTTAATCCAATATACCTTCAAAAAACACTGGAGCTAAAACCTCGATCAGACCTACAGCGTCAATGCGCTGTGATACACCGAAAGTTAATTCATTTCAAATGGAACGCTGAGATTGGCTTGCAGCATTGCAGTGCAGAAGCAGTTGCAGAACATTTGGTCTTGTGTATGCGTTGGATTTATCCAACGTATGCCTCAAATTGTATGCGTGAATGCAGGGCGGAAGTAGTATTGAACGGTGAATATCGAACTTTTTTGCACTTATAGCAAACTTTTTCGTATAAAAAATTTCAACATATATATTTTTTGATAATTCACTAACTACAACATTAATAGTACATATTTCAGAAAATGTATTGCGCAAGCATATCACGTTTGACAGCCTATAATATAACCTCCCGTAAAAATTAAAACTTTGGAGGTTATTACAATACTAAAGAGTCAAGATAGTATTGATAGGCTCATTCAACAATGAGACCAACTGCTGAGATCGCGAAAACAGGTTTGTGACTTGACTGATTGAAGACCTTCAGCTTTTAGGAGAGGAATTTCTTAGCTACTTTCTTTTGGACCAAGGCCAATCAACTGTTCCAGATGATACAGCAGGATCGCGATTTCATTTGTCAAGTGGAACGCCTGGTCATTTGTCCCCAGTAAGAAAAATGTAATTGATTTAATAACTGGAATTAGAACTAAATAATGTAAAGGGCTTGTAATAAAGCCCATGTTATGTAACCTGCTTTCACAATCTTTATTGTGTTGAGTTTTCATGAGAAATGGGACTGAGAGGGATGAAAAGTCTATAAAGTCTAAAACCAATAGTTATGGTTATGTTAGCAAGCTGCTAGCTAGCGAATAATTGGTAGCATACGTATGTAGCTACTTGAGACACAATATGCTCAGCGAAAATGATTCTCTCTATTTTATAAAAAGCAGCATGCGACATCTGTGGAGAATCAATGCGTTCTGAGTAATTGCGTAGCTGCACAAAATGTGTGATCGAGGCGTAACTGGCAGAAGTAGCGTGAACTGCGTGAAAATAGCCTAAGCTAACAATTTTTTTCTCTACTTTCTTCCTACCTCCGCTGTACTACTGTCCCCGCTGCAGCTTTAGCAGCAACTGATCTTTCGACATCAGTCTCAGACACAACACTCGAAACAGCGGAACTTAAAAATGTAAAAAACTGTTCAGTTCATTTTATGCATTTGGCAGCGTCACGCCTGATGTGCACGAGATACGTCAAACTAGTTGCGTTGCGCCGGAAGTCATTCATTGTCAATGAAGCATTCCGAAAAGGTACGTATCCAATGCGATGTTGCACTGCGGTGCGTTTGGTGTAACGCATGCGTTCAATATTTTCAACTTGTGCGTGTTATATGTCGTGGAGCTCCGCCCCCTAGAGGGGCTTTAGCTCCTAGTGGTTTACCCGGGCCGCGTCCGCGGCCGTACTGAAAACTCATTATGCAAGATGCGTCAGCCAATCAGGGCACGCCTGCCCCTATATATGACCCGTGAGCCCAGAGAACGTCCTCCCTTTTTATTCAGCAAACACTTGCTGAGTGCTATACTGATTACTCTACTTCAGCCTGAGAATTTTTGCCGTCGACCTTCTTTAGCTCGACGTCTCAACATGAAAAAGTTTTTCGCCGCTGCTTGCCGTTGCGCCAACCTGTCTCCGGACCAGGACTCCCATCGTTCGTGTGTTTCCTGCCTGGGACCGGCTCACGCTCGTGAGGGTCTCACAGACCCCCCGGCTTGCTCCTCCTGTGCTACCTTGTCCCTCTCTACACGTGTAGAGAGGGCGAGCTACTTCGAACAGGAGGTGGACGTCTCCGCCGTCTTGGATTCC